>BQNB010211586.1:0-10189 GCA_026074375.1 Tanacetum coccineum
TTACAATTTATAAATAAAATAGATATACCTTGCAAACTTAAGACATTTTGTTCGTTACGTTCTCCATACATGATGCACCACGTTTGTCGTCTACAGTAGAAAACCACATTGATTAAATATAAAGAATCGCGTATCTAATTTAACTTCTTTAGTCTCCGGATCAAAACTTTTTCACACCCATTATAAACTGGTTATATTGTTTTCTCCTAATTTTAAGTACGTAATTATTCCAAACAAAGAAGAGTAGCAGTTTCATCTAAACACTTAAAAGTGATGATAAAATCAGATAAGCAATCCCAAACATTTTCTTCTTAAACAGCTTCTGCTTATGAGCAGAAGAATATTATAAGCTTATTACAAACCTCTTAGTACGTTGGGTAAGCTGGAATTTTATGTGACGTTAAATTAAGTAGATAAGCATAAGCACTCTACCACATTCAAACACACAAAAGTGTGTTACTTTTAAAAACATATTAAGGAGATAAACTATAAATAAGTAGTCCCAGACACCCCCTAAGACACCACACTCTCGATGTACTGACAGATAGGGAGATAGTCAATAGCCAATGGGTGTTTGGATTAGTTTAGTTTCCAGGCATATGGGTTTAATTGAATTTGAAGAAGCTCATAAGCCCACTTTTGTGGCTTATCAGCTTATTAAGTTGAGCTTATAAGCTCAGAAAAAATGAGTTTATGGACCTTTTAAATAACCTCATAAGCCCAAAAATAAGCTCATCGAAACACCCCATAAGTCACACGTTATAGACTTCTTGTGCTAAGTTATACCAGTTTCAATTTCGGTAGTTTAGAATAGCTAATTCGCCTCAAACAAATCACCATAACTTTTATCCCCATGTGGATGATCACTTCCAATACTTACACCTTGATTTCAATAAGTTGATTTCAAGATTAGTAAAAGTCTGCAAAACTATGCAATTATAAGCTATGTGGTTATGTCTAAAATGAAATACGCATATGAAGTAACTAACATAATAAAAAGTAAGACCAACAACACCCGCGAGCATATCAGTTCCAGCTTGCATAGCTGGTTTCGAACTCTAGCCAAACAACATCTCTTTGATCGATACTCGTAACTCTGAACCGAAACTTTGGTGATTGCTTCACTGTAATCTGCACAGGAAAACGAACCAAAAAGTGAACACAAAATCAGAAAAAGAAAAACACGTAAAGGAGTGTTTGGGATTGCTTATTAAGAGTGCATATGTGCGCCTAAAATAAGCTTCCAGGTGCTTATATTACAGTCAAATGATTACACATTCCCCAAAACAAAAACCGATTGACAGCACCAATTCATTACGCATACCCCAAAACTGCTACACTTCATTTAGCAACTAAATAAGTTAAACCAAACACCCCCTTAATCCTACACACCCATACGCCATGAAAATAAAGATTTAAAGAACTATTCAAATTTAACCACACCTTACAACATAATTCGCAGACATGAAAACAATCACCACGGCCAATCATTACCTTGGTTTTCATGTGAATTCCTTCTAAGACCGTATGTCAAAAAGGCAGGAACCATGGGGATACCATTTGTTCCAGATGTATGTATCTGTGTTAAATTCTGAAAGAAATACAATCCAACATCAATGCAACCAAAACCTAATAAAAAAGATACAAAATTATCATGTCACTATAAGAAGAAACTTGCATCTTATTTCAATCGTAGCACAATACGAATTTAAGCATCTTATGACATAAATAACACATATCCTCACAACTCTAACCATCTCCTCAATCGCTTTCCTACTGTTTATGATCTATAAGGTGACTCTATACTTCTCAAAAATTGCCATTTCATAAGTATCTTTTTGTTCATTCTCCACTAAGCTCATAAGCTCACCTTTTTCAGTTATGAGTTTAACTTATTCAAGTACAAAAGCTTAACCTAATAATCTTATAAAACCAAAAAGTCAGCTCATGAGCTTTTCCAAATACAAATCAGCCCATAAGCTGGTAAAATAAGCTAATCCAAACACCCCCTTAATCCTTTTCCCTAATCTATCCCAAAGTTATCCTCTTTTGACAAAAATACTACATAAATTATAAAAATTAATAGACATTTTATCAAACATTTTATATGCATAACATAAAATCAAATTGAATAATAAAAAGTTTATACCTCACTGCTAAAATAAATCACAATAATTACCTTAATTTATTCCGGTGTTCAAGATCTCCTTAATCCATTCGATGTTCGAGATCAGCCACGGATTTTGGCCAAGCTAGCAAAACACAATAAGAGATTATGATCTAATATTGAGAATATATATATTAATAAAAAAAAAACGACTTACAGAGGGGTTGTGGTTTCTCCTCCACCTCTTGTATCGTACGTTAATTTTGGAGCAAAGAGAAGCAGAATCGTCGATGGAATAAGGATTTGGAGGGAAGCGATGGAGAGGGGATTTGGTAAGAGGGCGGTGATATTATACCTTTAATATTAATAAGTAAGATTGTTCCCCCGAGGTAATATTAATGCACTAAATGCAATACCTGCCCTACCCGAGTCGACCCGGGTCAACCCATTTCTTTCTTTTTTAATAAACGTTTTAATTTGTGTAATATATACGTGTCTCTCTCCTAATATTACACATACATCTACTCTCTTGAAACACACACGCAGATCCACTCCTCCTATCAAATCCCACCACTACCGCCATCGCAAATAACTCCGGCCACCAATTACTCTCTTCGATGCCGTTGATCTCTTTGTTGCCACCGTCCATGGTGTGTGGCGATGTGGATCAGTGTGTGACGATGGTGAGTTTAGGTGGTTTATGGGGTTAGTAGTCTTGAAGCGGTGGGGATGGTGGTTGAGAAGACGAGTGCAAAAAAACTGATACAACCATCGGGTAAACATGTTTTGGGTGACATGCATGTATGTTGTTTAATTTTGTGTTTAATATCGGAACCATTTTTTGATTTTAAATATAGGTGATTTTTTCATGAGTTTCTGCTTAGGTTTTTTTCTAATTTTGATGAATTACTCCTATTACTATAATAACTGTAAAGTTATATAATTGGTATGGGGTTGCAACAATTTGTTGGTTTACCTGGTGTGCTAACCATTTTGATGGTTACTTTTGTTATTGATTTACTATAAGATTTCGTGGCAAAAAAATAAGCTTTTAAAAGAATGTTTGTAGTTGATGTTTATTTGATAAACTAATGTCATATTTTTAAGTGAAATGGATTAGGGTTGTGCTTTGAAACATCCGATGGCTAATTGTCGCTTTTGTTTGTTGATGCTTGCGTGCCATTTGCTGTGGTTGCAGCCGTGGCCTGAAACATACACTAAAACAAGAGAATTTGTTGTCGGTTTTATAACGCTCTTTAGTATAGTTTGCTTTTACTTTTTCTGATCGGTTATTATTGTCAAAGGGCGATGATGAACATGAGTGATTTATCACTTGGCTTGGCTACCTATTTGGTATGCAGCCGTGATAGATTTATATGTGAAGCTCTTATCTGAGCTCCTAGCTACGCTACCTGTTTGAAACTATACTGATGAGCGCTACGCTCCCTGTTTGGAACTATACTGATCTATCACTTGGCTTGGCTACCTATTTGGTATGCAGCCATGATAAATTTATATGTGAAGCTAGCCATATATAAGTTAAACGTAACTTCTTGATATTGGTATGTTATTTGTCGCTTTTGTTTGCTGATGCTTGCGTGCCATTTGCTGTGGTTGCAGCCATGGCGTGAAACATATACTAAAACAACAGAGTTTGTTGTCCGTTTTGTAACGCTCTTTAGTATAGGTTGCTTTTACTTTTCCTGATCGGTTATTACTGTCAAAGGGCTATGATGAACATGAGTGATCTATCACTTGGCTTGGCTACCTATTTGGTATGCAGCCGTGATAGATTTATATGTGAAGCTCTTATCTGAGCTCCTGGCTACGCTACCTGTTTGGAACTATACTGATGAGCGCTACGCTATCTGTTTGGAACTACACTGACGAGCGTTAGAATAACAATACCAACGACTGCTCACAGCTTCTCTCTCGGAGGTTTAGGTGATTTTTGTTATATCAGGTGCCTTTTAGAATTCTTAGTCTTTTCCGGTTTAGGCGTGACCACTTTGGTCCAATGTGGATTATTGTATTCGGCTGCCGGTTTTTGTGGCTTACTTTCAAACTTTTTGGATTATTTTCAAACTTTTTGACTTATATAAGCTTATTATATCATAATAAGCTTATATAAACTTATTATTATGATATAATAAGCTTATATAAGCTCAGAGGTTTCAAAATAAGCCACAAAAAGTGAACTTATGAAACATAAGCCCGAAACCAGAAAAGGCATAAACCGGCTGAGACATACACTCTCTTTGTCTTTATGTTGGTAAGTTCACTGTCGTGAAAAGCTGCAGTTTTAAAAAAAATATTTTCTGAGTATGTAGAAAGACCAAAAGACTTCACAAATTGAATACTTTCTAATACATCTGACTCGATGTGTTTATAGGAAAAAGGTAGGGGTTTAGGAACTTATGATATGGTTAATTTAGGAAATTGTGGATTAGGAGAAACAAGGTTTTTTGTTTTCTGAGTATGTAGAAAGAAACAAACACCCTCTAAAATTGGGGACGAATGAGCAATTATTAGGATGCGGTTTTAAAAAAGCCGAGACAAGCACCCCTTACGAATTGATGGACGAATGAATCATTTTGGTGGTAGAACCACTCATTTTAGCTTTCATGCTAGCGATAATAAGCGTCATTCTCAGATCATGACTGTTTTGCTTGCAGACAAACTCGCGCTTAAAAAACATGCACCAAATAGGATATGAGTGTATGAGCTCAGAGGACATGGCGTACACAAAAAGGGTTGCATGTTAGAGCAGGAGTGAAATATATAGAAGTGAAACAAAGGAAAGCTTTAAGGTCTGCTAACACAAACTAGACAAAAAGGAAAAGAAGCAAAGAATGAGCATAGGTTTGTTGATAAAAAGGTTGGTTTTACATCTCTTTTCCTTTTTGACTGTGTTTTCTTTTGTTTTGAGATTTGCAGATTTTGTGTTATGTTCTCATTATTGTTGAGGCCACCCATATAATGGGCTTGCTATAATCATATTGGTTGCTTACCTTTCATCTGCTAATGTGCAGTTATTCAGATGGACACTTTTGCGGCTTATTTTGGGCTTGGATGTCAAAGACACAGGTACTTTGCTTATCTACCACCTTTTTTATAGCTTATAGTATGCTTCATATAGATTACAGATGGACATTTAGCTATTTTGTGTGGAAGTGTTGTGTTTAGAAACTTTAACATTACCTATCTACCACATGTTCTATAGTTGTAGCTATTTTCACAACTCAAAATGTGACCACTTACCTACTTTATGCCATTAAGAACAGATGCCGTTAGAAACTTTGAACTAGATATAAGTGATTCATGTCTTTCTAATTGCTTACTGTTATTTGTTCTTCTCTTGCTAAGTTATCGTTAGTTATTCAAGTAAAAACGGTGAAGTTGATTTAAGGTGATTCCTCATGATAGCTACATTTTGATTAAGGTGATGTGCAGGTGCGTTATGATAGTTGATGGGTAGAAATCTAGGGGCGTTTGGATGTGTGCTTTATACAAGTGAGTGTATGTCCATTGTAATACAACATGACTATATGCAATAAGAGAGGGGGTATAAATTGGTGCCTGGATGTTTGGACATGAGCGAACAAGTAAAAAAATTTTACTCATGAAGAATCAGTTTGCTGATGCAAGTTTGAAACTAACAACAAAATACTGATTCTTTGAAAAAAAGGAATGAAAGGAAGGAATTTGCAGCTTCTTTATTCATAAAACACAATAAATTTGCAGCTTCTGTATTTGTAAAACTTGGTCATCCTCTGTATTTATAGGGTATAATAAACTTGGTGAGTTTTGTATTTTTAAAACATAATAAATTTGCAACTTATGTTAAAAAAAAGCGTGTCTTGCAGATATCCTTGCACCAGCTCATGCGAGCTCACTGTACCAACTCGGTAAATCCTAATCTCATGTTCTACTTATAGCAAGGCGTCAGTGAAGAAAAAAGGGACCCCGATGAACAAAATAATGAGAAGTAATAAAGCTGTACACGATATCGAGAACCAAAATCCCAATTTCGTAACCCTTTATCATAATATGAAATCGAGCACAGACAAGAAAATGGAAATTGGCAGTTCTTCACTACGCCAGGAGATATGGAGGAAGCTGAGACGAAAATTATTAGCACGTAATCTGCTTGTAGGAAATAGTGTGTTGAACCGTATAACTGAGTTTTGCAATGACCTGAAGCGATTGGCTACAAGAAAAAGGGTGAACGAGATTGAGCAAATGGAAACGAAGTTTGAAGTCTTGCAAGAGAGAGACGTTCAAAAGGCGCATGGATAGAAACAAGGAAATTGTAATATGACATTTTGATTAATACAAGCAGGAATGGTGGTATGTGCTTAATTACACATACCGTTTTCCATCAAAACCGGACTTAAATGACCAAAAACGTACCAAAAATACATTGTATTTGTATGTTTTATTTTATATTGTGCAGGAAACGGATATCCAAGAAAAGGACGAAAAATTAAGCAAAAAAAGCGGACAAAACCGAGCATGGAATGGAAAAGCGTGAAAAAGACAAAGTCAAATCAAAGCCAAAGTCCAAGAAAGTCAAAGTCAAAGTCAACCCCGAAGAAGTCAAAGTCAAAGCCGAAGCCAAAAATCGAAGAAACACTTAATGGGCCACCCTTACCCATCTAATGGGTCGGGCAGCCCATTAAGGGTTAATATGAACACCAATATACCAAACATGGCCCAATCCCTTTATTATACAAACCGGCCCAAGTTCAATATAAATGGCCTATATGCACTTAACAAATGTTAAGTCATATTACCCCTTAACCCTTAACTTTCGTTTGTCATAAGGATTGAATTTGCAACAACATACATAACAATGAGGGACTTTTCTTGCCAATCGTCAAAACTTTTAACACACCACAAGGACCTTCAATGTAATAAATCCATACACCTTGAGGGGCTTACTCTGCCAAGACCCCAAACTTCTACCCTGTCCAAAATACCCAAACAGATATAAACCCTATTTACCAGCCAAAACAACCCCACATACTGTTCATTGTCTCCCCTGCCTCGTTTACTGTTCACCACCTAACAAAATTGTCACTCTCCATCACCCCACACCCCACATGGGCTCTTGCCACTTTGGCAATCCCTGAAAATCCAATTGGCCAAAGAAATAAAGGGACAAGATTGATGGGATTGGGAGCCAAGAAAGAATGAAGGGCTAAGATGAGCTTTGGCTACTCTCTCACACAATAAACACAAATCTCAAGCTCCTCACAGAGAAAACACAACAAACACAGCACAAGGAAGCTCAAGACATTTAGGGTTTTAGTATAAATAGTAGTTACTTGTAGCTTATGAAGGTGTCGAATTTTAGTGTTTAGAAGGCAAAATCTTGTAAACCTAATTTTGTACCATTTTATTACTGCAATTTACTTTTCATGTCATTTTAATACCTGTCATTTAAATACTTGCAATTTTCTTTTAAGTTTATGAAAGTTTTAAGTTTTCTTTAAACACCTGACATTTACCTTACTTGTTGTTTAAATACATGTTTTAAGCTCCATTATAAGTTTTTAAGTCTTTAAAATCTTATTTGAAAGCTTGATTTAAATTCTGTCAAAAAATTAAAAAAAAAGAGTTTTGTGTGAAGAATCATTGGAGCATGGTTCATAAAGGATGGCCATTGGTTTAGAGCTTTTGGGAAGCATTTGGGATTGTTTTATAAGCTGTAGAGAGCTTATACTCTTACCAAAAGCTTGGACCCTTTGTAAGCTCGCTTTTAAATTTTTGCATTCTACTGTAGCATAGCTTATTTTTTGCTTATTTCTTGCTAATCTTGCTTGTTTTAGTTGTTAATGCTTGTTTTTGTTTGTTGTTTGCTTACCAAGTGCTTTGTTTGAGTTTTTATGCAAATTTGTCAAGTTTGTAAACTGCTTATTGCTTATTTTCTTGCTTTTAGTGCCATTTGCTTTGTTCTTTTTGCTTATATGTGCTTAATATTTGTTGCTTATCTTCTGTTTTTTCAAAAACTCGGCTTAAACCTTTGTTAATCTGTCTTAAAATCAAATTTTGAAAGTTAAAGGGGTGTTTGGGTCAAGGGTGAAAACGGGTCAAATTGTTGCAAAAACCTCTTGGGTCACTTGGCCAAATTGCACAACCTTTTTTAAGTTAGTCTTAATCAGTTTTTCCAAACTTTAAGGGTTTTTAAGTTGATTTAAGGTTTTTCTATTAGGTTCTTTAAAACCGAGGTTTCAAAACAGTTTCAAGAAGCTCATTTGATAAGCTTGTTTTTACCAGCTTTTGAGTCTCATTTTTGTGTCCTTGTTAGTGTCTAATGCAGTAGATTAAATGTCCTTCTAGTCTTGTTTTGTGTTTTTAAAAATCTATCAATTAGTGTCAAGTATATTTCAAATTCAAAAGTCCCTTTCTCAAGTCCATTTATCAGATTGATAAAATTAGTTTTAGAGCCCATTTTAGGCCAAACTAAATCTGTTTTAACTTGGTTTTGAGTTTTGAGCTTATTGTGTAGCTTATTTTTAAGCCTGCTCTTTGTCCCTTTTTCCTTAAGAAAAACACAATCAGCATATGCTGATTGTGAACATCCACTTTTCTCAGCCTTTTTAACTGCTTATTTGTTGTTCAATCTTATTTTTCTTTGCATTTTTAGAAAGCCACTTGGCTAGGCTTTAAGCTAGTGTCAGCCTTAAGCCTTTTAGAATCCTTCTTAGTGCTTAATTTTAAGCCCAAAAGTGTCCCTAGGCCTGTTTGTCTGCCAGCTTTTAGCCCTTGCTTATTTGCTTCTATTTTTGCTTATATGTCTGTTTCTTGTGCTTATTTTATATAGGAGTTAGTGATCATCTGTTAGTGCTTATTAGTCTTTTTTTTTATTTGCTTATTATACCATTAAGTAGCCCAACAGTTAGCTTAATATGCTTTAGTGTATAAAAAAGTGAAACTGCCATCATTTTGTGCTTATTTTCCTGCTTAATTTTCAGTTTCAAATAAGTTGTCTTTTTTAATATTGCTTATTTTCTCTAGTTTTATAAGTTAAAAAAAAGTTTTACAAAAAGGAGAGGCCCAGGCTCGAACCTCAGACCTCCCCCTTTAACACACTAAGCCTTACACACACTCTCTACTGCCAACACGCCCTTGGGTATTTTTCATTTTATCTTTGCATTATTTAGTATTTAAAGGGGTGTTGGTAGTTTAGCTTATAAGCTTTAATAGCTTATTTCTGGCTTATTAGATAAGCCACTTTTCCAGCTTTTATTTTTCATAGAACCAGCATCCTTCAAGCTACTTTTCCTTATTTTTTCAGAATTTTCCATTTAAGTTTAATATTTTTAATTAATTTTTCTTTATAAAATCGTTTTTAATTCATAAAAAATTATTAAAAAGTCAAAAAATACAATTCTTTTTTTTTAAATTTTCTTTTATCATTTAGCACCTAGGAAAATTAAATTTGCTTTCGTAGGGTTATTTTTGCAAAATTTCGTTTTTTAAAGAACGGATTTCGGGTCCGGTTCTCGTTTTTAGCTTTTAATCACTTTTAGCTTTCGTTTTTAGGTTTTCCTTACTCGTTTTTGCATTTTAATTGTAGAATTAGTAATCCAATCCCAAAAAGTATTTAACCATTCAAAAACGCGATCACAAACGTCTTCGATTTTCAATTTCCACCTCGACGGGATTATGACTTCGGGTAGGTTTTGAGGGATTGTGCTTTGGATAAAAGCGAATCTTTTAAAAGCCTCTTGGAATACTTTCTATTGATAAAATCCTTATATTTATATATATTTATTATCTATTTATATATACGTGTTCGGATAATATCTATTTTTGACGCCGTTGCCGGGGAGGTGTAATCGATTATCGTTTCGTTTGAAGATTAGTTTTTGAAGACCCTTCCCTTGTGAAGTTATTATTCCCGTTTGTGAATATTTTCTTTATTAAAAATATAAAAAACCCAAAAAAAAATTTCATTTTCTTTTATTAGTATTAGTATAAGAAAAAAATCAAGAAAAAATAAAAAACATAAAAAAATTGTCCTTAATCAAGAAATAAAAATCATCATCAATATAATGCTTGCATCTTGAGCAT
>BQNB010211588.1:0-10189 GCA_026074375.1 Tanacetum coccineum
TTTTACATATGATTAAAAATATGTATGATGGTTACTAATATAAGTATTTCTTTTTCTTTTGTAGTATCATGGGCGAACCTTTGTCTCCAGATCGCGAGCCGCACCCAGCTTACGATTTCTTTGCACCCGCACCGTTCCAGGGTATGCTGGTAACTCGGATAACCATAACGGGTGGCTTGAGGCGGATGACTACTTACTGGGAGAGCTTAAATGGTGGACGAGCAGATGGTCATACCTGCTATTGAGGAGGTTGCTGAGCCAGTAGCTGAGGCAGAGGAGGAGCAGGTGATCGCTCCCGTAGTTAATATAGCAGAGGGGCAGATGAATGCTCCAGTGATGGATATGGAGGAGGACCTGGCCGCGTTATTCGGCGATGATGACTTTGAGGATGATGCCTCCGACGGGTTTGGTGAGGAGGAGGTCTGGGAAGTAAATGAGGATTGGTTGATGGCTCCTACCAAACCACCTCCTATGCTAGCGGTACCCCCACCCAGTGTTTATGAGGTTGGAGGTCCATCTACTACGGTTGCTAAGGGACCGTCTTTCCCTCACCCAGCCTCAGGACTCCCTGTAACCTTCATTCGTGATCGAGGATTTAAGTATCCGTCTAGGTAACCTAGAGTACGGGCATGGACAGTTGGTGCAGAGGGTTAACTAGGTGAATGATGCAAAGGTAGCAGATGGTGTTACCGTTGGAGAGTTAGGCCCGAGGGTCTATGTTGTTGAGGGATAGGTACAAGTGATAGTGTCCCAGATGGCCAACGCTGCAGATAGATGGGAGCAGGTTGGCTCTCAGGTCGAGCAGACTGCGACCTAGAGAGATGAGACGATTGTTGAGTTAACTCAGCAGGTGCAGGCCTTGCAGATAGATGTGCAGCAGAGAGACACGTAGATCCAGCAGCTGCAGACTACAATTACTGAGATGGGTAGCAGGGAGCGCACATTGATGCGGTGCATTTTAGGATTGGAGAGACGGATTGTAGCATTGGAGAGAAGACCATCAGGACCCCAGTAGTCCTATTAGTATTTTATTTTAATTTTTAGATTAGATGATGCCCACTTGTATAGCCACTAAACTGCTAGTGTCAGTTAGTGAGGTCATGCTGTCGGGTGTATTTTGTTTTTGTAAACACCGCAGCCATTTGGATATGTTAGGATTTTTGTATTAGAAACTTAGAATCATCATGATTGGGATGTACCAGTCTTAGAACCGAAAACTTTGTAACTCTTGGGGGATTTTGGTTGTACGTGTACTACCCCTAACATTGTTATTATTAAGGTTATGAGATTATGATTATCCTTGATTATGAGTTTGTATGATTGTGGATGTTGATGTTCTGAGTAGCCTTGTTACTAAATTGACTTAACCACGAGAGTGAAATGATTCCGGTTGGTGGATCTTTCGCATGCCTATGGTACTTACTTGCATTATCCATGGATGGGTATTATTTTTGAAACTTGTTGTGACCGTTGACCAAACTGTATTCAATGATGTCTTGTGAATTGATAATCTTAAAACTATGAATTGCAATAACGAAATTGTGTGTTGAACAAATGTCGTTGCGTGAATCATACTGATTTTGTGGTACAAACTAGTTGTGTGAACAATGGGAAAATATGTTTTCAAATTTCATAAACTGTCCCTATGGTGTCAAATAAAATTTTATTTATAAAAAAAAGTTCCTCTTAAATAACGAGAATGAGAGATGGTGCTATCTTCTTTTCTCTCCTTTTGAAACAATCATGTTTTAATTTTATTTTTAATAAAATTCATCTTTTTATCGAGGAAATAACTTACGCGTGTAGCGTATGAAAAAGAAACGTTTTGACGAGGACGGACATGATGTCGTTTGGTCCTCAATTATGCATAACTTGATCAACTATGCATAATTTAGGAAGAACCACGCTAAGTCAGGGAAATCGTCACCATTGAAATGCTTGATAATTGAGATGAATGTTTGGGTCAAGCTTTCGGAAGAAGAAAATATTTTTACCCTGCTACGAATTTTATGCAAGTAACCCTACTCCTATTGACTGCATGGAGAGAGTCTCATGCGATTCATTATGAACAAGTCGTTCCGAAGCAAAAATACCTACGGTATTGTTCGGAACAAGTGTGTCTAGAAAGGAGCGAAAAATTAGCTAGTGGTAATGAAGATCGGTGGTTGCTATAAAGACGTGTCAAGACCAAGTATAGTCGGTGTACTAGTAAGCAATAGTAGAATTGAGCTACCAAGGGTGTCATACCCCGCCAAGGCGGAAGCACGAGGTGTAATTTCGTGGATATCGTTACAACACAATGGCGTCTACTATAGAGATACTAAAAGGAAAAGAAAATAACTACAGGGGACACTATGTGTCATAACAATACCCAACACAAGATAAAAGAGTCTTGCATTATTAAGTAATGTCATACACGCAAAAGCATAAACCAACATAAAAGTAAATCAATCCCAAACTTAAATTATCTAACAGAACATAAGTCTAAATCTATAGAACAAAAAAAGAAGAATCCAAAGCCAATCATAAGCAGTTCTCTAGCCACTTCTCCTAGCATCATTAGTCTCAAACTGATTACCTGAAAATGATGCTCAAAAACCGTCAACATATAAGTTGTGAGAGTCATAGTTTATGGCACGATTAAATCCAATTAAATTATTACTGTGATAAATGAAAACACTGCATGGACAATAAATGGACGACATAAAAGCTTATCACACAAACCCAAATCAAACCATCCAAAAACAATACCATTCACACGATTACGAGACGTCTCTATCGCAGAACTACTCCAATTGATCACTAAGCCATGGAGCATACCACAAATCCACTCCAATTGATCACTAAGCCATGGAGCATACCACAAAACCCACTCCAATTGATCACTAAGCCATGGAGCGTATCACATCACAAACATGTAGCACATAACATATAATAGCCACATAAAGTCCATGCATCACTTTAAACACATTATCACAGTAATCAAAACATTTCCATACTAGCATCATTTCCATCCCAAGTTTAAAACGAAGTAAAAGTGGGACTATGAAACTCACCTTAGCTTAGCTTAATCCAAAAAGTTTCCAAGAAGCTTCACAAAGATCTAAACAACAAAACTTATGGATATTAACATCACTTTGGTCATCACTCCAATAAGGTGTAACCTCAACTATGATGGATTCTAAGCGATCTATCAATGTTCTAAACTCATTTTGTACCTTTTTAAATTCTTACATAACTAACTTACTCTTTATTCTTACACTTTCAATTTTCTGGATTTGAGCAGAATTTTAGACGCACTTACACGCCCTAAATGCACCACTTATACATCTTGATAATTTTTGGCAAAATTCTACAGGTTTCTAATATGACTTATGAACCCCCAATTCCTCCCCCAAAGTTCATACTCTTTTATAAATACCCTTTAGAAAATCATAACACCAAGTATCCAAAATTTGGCTAGAAACAGATACCCTAAAGGTTTGATGTTAGCTGACCATTTTATACACCACCCTATACTTAGCCTAAAATTAGAGGTCACACACAGTATATGAACTTACTTCCACGTGAAAATTAGCCCTTGAAAAGGTGTCTAGGTATTTTTAGAAAAATCAAAACCCTAACTGAAACCCGTCAGAAAATTCACTGTTTTGCACACTTATCTTATAAAAATTATTTGACAACCTTCCCGACCACGAAAACTCTTGGGGCTGGATTCTTTGGAAAGAAGACTCAGAGGGCTACTGTTTAAAAAAAGAAACTCTTAAATATCATTCTTCATCATAGAGAAAATCGTTCGTGAACACAGCCCTAATTCTGCTCAACATTAAATCAAGATTTCATGCAAACCCTAACATGTAATTTGCATGGTTATGCCCCTAATTCAATTCTAATCAATACTACAATCATAATATATCATTAATATTTTATATTTTATGAAACCCTAGAATCCATCATTGATTTTGTTACATGATTACATTAAACTAACTAGGATTGAGTGTACTTACCTTGATTACTAGGTCCTAACATCAATTCTTGGCTAGCTCTTGATCAAGATTCTTGGTTTCTTGTTCTTAGGGATGGGAAGTTGACACAAAGGGTTATGGGGGCTGAGTTATTTCGTTCTAGGGGCTTAGGGTAGGATAATGGACTAAAGTTTGGGTTTAGGGCTTTTACCTTAAGGCCTAAACTAGTCCTAGCCCAACACAAATTCTATTTTAAATAAAACATTTTTTTCTTTTAAAACCGGACGCACCCTTTAATATATATATATATATATATTATTATTATTTTTTATTAAATTAAAAATTAACTAATTTACTTCATTAACTTAAGTTTTTATAAAAACCTAAGCTAATTTGATTAAACCTTTATACTTAAACGCTACTTACTAAACTTTCTAAAAATAAATTTCATTTCACCAAACCACTTTCCATTTTTAGAAAGTTTGCTACAACCTTCTATATTTCACCCACCTATTTCATTTCTAATATGCCACATTTCCCATAAATGCTTAACACTTAATCATCCAACTATTGACGTAGCATTACATGCAATACGCCATTCCTTTCCATTATCACTAAATGTGAACAAATGGAATACGCATAATCCAACACAAACATACTCAAAATGAGATGCCCATACACCTCAAAATGATATCATGCACATACTTAACTCACTTAGCACACATAAAATCACATAGCACAACACTTAAACACATAAAATGAACTCTGAACCATTTCTAAAGGAAAAAACTAACCTGCTTAAATCACGGTTGTCACAATATACTGGTAGTTCACTGTTCAAATCTTTATCAATTAATTAAGAACATACTTATTAAAACATTACGGGTCCCCTGCCGGTCCAACTAAGCTCATAATTTAAACACAAACATAGAACATTATTCGTGATCCTATTGGTCGAGTAATATAAAACATGATATGGAGAGCTATCCCATTATCTAGTTCACTTGTTAGGCGTAACTAGACCCAGTTGAATGATAGGTCGCATATTGAAATACGTAGACAAGTATCACGTGATAAACATAATTAAACTTTCAACGATAAATTAAGAAATTGATTTTAAAACAAACCAAACATTAAATCTTCATTAAGATGGCTAATACCCTAGGGTATTAGCCCATAACCATTGTAATTATACAAGCGTGATTAAATAACCAAGGTAAACTAAACGTTTTACATAACGATACCAAAAATTAAATGATTACAAGAGTATAGAAATTACACGGTGTCTTCTATGGAATCGTGATTGATGCTTGCCTTTGGTTGCTCTTCTTTTCTTCAGAAAATCATCTTTTATGTGTATGGTATGAAGAATATGATTTTGCACACTGAAAACTTATTTTTGAGTCTTCTATTTATAGTGTCTAAAAAAGACTGGATACGCCGCATTAAGCTAGGTCAATACGGCGTATTGGGTTGTTTTCCTTGGAGTGCGCACAAAGTTTATAATCAATCAAATATTCATTCCCAAATTATAATTATCTCAGTATCTTTGAATGTCTATCCAGCTGGATACAACGTATGGTAGAAAAGTGATACGCCGTATAGGGAATTGTTTGTACGCGTTTTCTTGTGAAGAGTTGGTGCTGATACGCCGTATCTCTTTTTGTGGATACAGCGTATTGGGCAGAATTAAGCAATCTTCAAATATTATTGTTTTAGCTCCAAAATATGCGCCTTTTAGCATATCTTCACAAATCACTCCTTAATTACTACAAATAACACTTTTAAGCAATTAAGTACAAATTTTTGCAATAATTATATAAAAGTGGATAACTTATTCGGGATAAATGATGGTATAAATGTAACGTTATTTGATGTCATCAAATATCCCCCCACTTGAATCCTACTTTTCCTCAAGTATACTCTAGATTATATTGAAAATGTATCCCAACCGAAGTTAAGGAATTTTCTGTTTAAGCACTTCTTTCGTTTTAATTACCTGTACAAGACCAAGCACCTCATGAAATATGAAAATGAAAATACTTAGATCACTTAACTAATCTAGGGTGTAACATTTAATTGGTACGCTCATTTACTCGGTCGTAATTAGTTTCATATCATATGCTTGGCAAGGATACACATCTCCACCACTAGAGCTAAAGAGAAACAAGTCAAAAGGTAAATTGAGTTTTTTTATAAGGCTAAAGGTTGATCATTCTAACAATCCTTCACCGATAGTACCACACCAACAAGGCAGCTGAATCATACATACATGGTCGTAACGACGGAATAGACATGTATAATTCGATCACATCCTCATTCGAGTTTAACCAAAGGTTAGGGTGAAGAATGATATAGGGAAGGGATCTTCTAACTTTCACCAAAAGTAATAAACCAACAAGGTGGCTGAATCACACATACATGGCCGTAACGACGGAATAGACATGCATGACTCAATCTCAACCTCTTTCGAGCAAAACCTAAGGTTAATTTCAAGGAAAGGAAAGCAAATTGTTGTTAAATAAAATTCACAAAACAAATAGATTAAGCTTTGAACAAATAAGGTAGTTGCTAGAAACTTTTCCTGATCGTTCCATGATAAAGACTCGAAATATATATAAATGCCTCGATCAAAGAAATGACAAAGACAACCTAAGTTGGCGTTCCTATAACGGTCAACTTCCCAATCACCCAAATTTACATACTTTTACAAAAGTGGTGATATTGGCCACTTTATACAAAACTATACATCGTTGATTTTTATCCACAAATAATGGCTCTTTTTAAGTATTTCATCGGTTTAAGTTTAGAGAATCGACTATCAATCATCCTTCTCTTTTTTGATGTATTTTCAATTTTTTCATATTTTTCATAACATAAATCTCGGTGCAATTTCACCGTCTTCATAATCAGAATTTATCCGGATAAATTTTCCTTTAACACTTCATCTTCAGACATAATACATAATCGCGAAAGTAGCAAAATACACGAGCTACATATTTTCCCATTGCATTGTGCAATTTCCATCACGGAGACGCTGAGATCGATGGTAGACATATGAGCCGTCGCGAAGGGTGTTGTAGTAGAGGTGGCCTCGGACCTAGATGATAGAGATGGTGTATACTAGTGGTATATGTCATCGATGATGTCATGAACCGCGAGACAGAGTAGATCTAACCCAACGAGGGAGTGTCAAGACTACCCCTCGAACGAGAGTACGTGTAGCTACGGTAGACGGATCATGGTTCGCGAGTCGTTCGATCTCAGACGCAGCGTTTCAGTAGACGCGCTGCTAGAGGTAGAGATGCGAGTGAGTGAGAGAGGAGGAAGTAAGAGGATAGAGTTTGTGTATATAAGAGTAAAATTCAGGAACAAATAGATTTAAGCTTGGACAAATAAGTGTAGTTGCTAGTTAACTTTTCCTACCGTCATATAAGCTGTGACTGAAATATATACACACGCCTCGATCTCATGAGAACAATGATAAAGAATAACCTATGTTGGCGTTCCATAACGTCAACTTTCCAAACTTCCCAAAGTTACATACTTTACAAAAGTGGTGAAATCGTCACTTTCTCTCATACAAAACTACTACATCTTGATTTTAATCCACATGTCAACGAATAATCGACTCCTTCCAAGTTATTCATCGTTTAAGTTTAGCCGACCGACGTATCAATCATCCTTCTCTTTCTTTGAGCTTTTTCTATTTTCCATTTTTTTTTATTTTTTTATTTGTTTGTTCTTGTATTTTTTTCATAACTAAAATCCTCGTCAATTTCACCGTCTTCACAATCTTAATTTAACCGGATAATTTTTTCCTTAACACTTCATCTTCGGACATAATACATAATCGAGAAAGTACAAATACACAACTACATCTTTATCCCCATTGCATTGGTGCATTTCCCGACCAAACCATCGATAAATCACTCTATTTCAGCTTGTGCGACACAGAAAAACAAAACTTCTTACGACAGCGCGAAGCAACTAGCAACTTTGATTAAGTAGGCTTAATCTACAGGGTAGGCTAAGGTGTAAAGGTGTAACGAAATAGACATTTGGTGTGAAAAAGACAGGAATGGCTCAACAGGTTTTTCTAGGGGATCTTACTCTTATAGTGAGAGTAAGCAAAGGGTTACACGGGGTTTAACTAACCAGTGTAGTTAGTTAATTTTACAACATTTAGGCTTTTTGGTGTATTCTTAGAAATTTACCAGTTAAAAATGTTTCTCCATCTAAGTCCATAGTACTCATCGTTGTGGTCTCGAGTGATATACCAAGCCAAGTTCTAAAGTCCACTACATCACCGGCACACTCATAATTTTTGTGGAATTTTTAGTAAACGTTTGGAAACGGAATAGGCTTAATTCTCACAATTTGGTATTAAGGGTTATAGTGCGCGAGGTCATGTAACTAGTAATTTTTACAAAAGTTATGCTAGAATTTTTTTTTAATTTGGCATAATTTAAGCATATAGCATATTATTTGTAAAAGAAAGGACAAGTAGGCGTTCTAATTCTCCATCCCTCCACTTAAATTATACAACGTCCTCGTTGTATAGATAAAACAAATTAAAGAAAATAGAAAATAGAATTAGAATGAGGAACTCCCCTGATATGTTGCTCGGGATGAGTCTCCATTTTGAGTTCTTGAGCAAAAAGTGTGTTGACGAGGCATCAGAATGCTCGTACGAGTTCAACACACGTCTTTTTCGTAGTATACCATATCATCTATTTCCTTACAACAAGGTCTTGCATAAAAGTTTAGAAGACAAAAGTGCAATTCCTATCTCGGTTACTCAATGGTTACAATGCAGGAAAACAATTAAACACACTATATATGAGGTCAATACGTCGTATCCCAAACCTAAGGATACGCCGTATTGCATCCTGTAAAAACAAATATTTTAAAGTTTTGCAAAAAATACTGAAATTAAGGACTGATAACGTCCTCTAACACATCCGTATCAATGTCCTCCTCAACACTATCATCTGGTGGAATACAATCCCTTAACCTCTTGTGACGTGGGAGGAGATCAACATGAGAAGGAACTAAAGCTCTCGTAGCATGGATAGATGAAGTCACGGTAGCAGCAGGGGACCTGCATCTCTTGCGAGATGGTCCAGCAGATGACTCGGAAGAAGAATCCCCAGCTGACGACTCGGATGTCGTCGGTGGATACATGGTAGATAATGGGGCAGACCTCCAACGGAGATAGGCCTCGCTACACCGTGGAGTCCTAGCAAGCGGTGGATGAACAAATCTCGGTGGTGTAGATGAATCAGCAACGGTGGTGTCTGGTGGTGTATGTCCGGATAAGGAATGACCCGAAATAGAATGCCCAGATGACGAATGATCTGAAGATGAATGACCCGATGATGATCCGGAAGTAAAACGATCTAAGTGATGTGATGTGTACCTCAATGCTAAACGATGAGAAGGTAAAGGTCTAACCGACTTCCTCGCGGTCAATGCCCTACATGGCCCACCAGGATGAGTACGGTAAAGTCGACCAATAGGAATGTCCTCCCCGGGTCGGATAAGAATAGCTCGTCGTCGACGAATCCCGGGTGGGGCAACAACAGGTGCAAGTGGAAACTCAGATGATGGTGCAACAATAGCAGATGGTGCGGGTAAAATGGGAGCAGTAGGGATCTCTAGAGTAGAAGTAGTAGGTGATGATGATCGTGATGCAACTCTGCTCCTCCATCTAGTAAGCATAGCATCATGAGGTGTAGGTGATACATGCCTCTCGGGTATCTCAGTATCTGACTCTGAATCGTCTGAACACAGAAAAGGTAAAACCATAGGTGCTATAGATACGGGAGGTGGTGAACTCTCTGATGGATGACGATGAATGAGTATCAAGCTCGAGCACCCCGGCAGGTGAGGCAACTGCAGCCGCCCCCACCTCTGGTGCAACCAGGACCTCAACAGAAATAGAACCGATAAGGATAACTCGCAGAAAAGAGGATCCCACACTCTCGACTGATACGTCCGAAGAAATAGAAATAACCGAAGCTGCCATAACCTGCACAAGCAAGAGTTTATATAAAACTATGCCAATGCGTGCAATGCAGGAAAAATATGTATGTAATGTATAGTCATGGCAAAATTATACGTAATATAATTATGGAAGTGTGTTATAATTAATGTAGGTCCTTATAAACAGGATCTCAATGAGCCTTAAACGACTTATAGTCCTTTGAATAAATCCAAAG
>BQNB010211590.1:0-10189 GCA_026074375.1 Tanacetum coccineum
CTATTGTTTTAGAATATACTTCAGAATCTTCTTTGATTCATCATTTCCACCAAATCTATATTTGATAGGTTCCCACAACTCTTTAGCATCAGTTATTTTATGAAATTTAGCAAGATGATCTTCTGGTAAAGCCATAAGCAAAGTAGTCCTTGCTTTTCTTTCTTTTTCTCTTGCTAAAATTTCTTTTGCAGTCTTAGGAGGCAGAACCTTTATTAAACCATTTGTATCAGTTGAGACACTCACAAGACCATTTCCTCTTTGAATAACTTCCCAGATAGGATAGTCTGTATGAGTTAAATAATGTTCCATTTTCATGGACCATATGTCACATTCTCCCTTCTTAAGAATAAGAAGTTTGATGGTTGAAACAGTATGAGGGGTTTGTTGTGTTGGTGTTTGTGATGGTGGTGGTGGTGGTGTTTCATCTTCTGATCCAGCCATTGAATAACTTTATAAGATAGAGGTTTATAATTGGTTTTTTGTTCTTCTTACTCAGAGTTTCTCTACAGGCTCTGATACCACTTGTTGATCCCTTTGAATATAGATCTTTCTACCTGGTTAAGGGTTGTAGCTAATATGGATAGATCCACACAAACTACATGAGAAAAAATGACTATAAACACTATAAGTTATGCGGAATCTAACTTATAATGCTAAGAAAAACAATGAATATTGATAACTAAACTTTTATATTAATCTGCTAAAACAATTACAGATTACTAACTATGAGATATGAGATTGTATGTGAGATCTATATCTTCTCTAATGTCGTAGGGTTCCTTTTATAGACCAAGGATAAACCCTAACCGACTTACAAAACGCGTAAAAGATAATGCATATCTTTTCCTATAATATCTCATACATATCTCTCAAACGGTACTAACTATTTTATACTATCAGTACTAACTAACTGATCGGTACTAACTATTTTGTACTGTTAATACTAATTACACTATTGGTACTAACTAATATAACAAACGGTAATAAGTCAGGAATGCATAATTCCCAACAAGGCATAACACTAACGTTAGCTCCTAAGTCAACAAGGGCATTATTAAAGCAAACATTATTAATAAAGAAAGATAAAGTGAAACTCCCTGGGTCTTTATCCTTTCTGGGTATGGAATTATTGATATGTGAAGCTTTAGAGTAATCTTCTGAGAATTGTGGTCCATATGATCCCTTCTTTTCTTCACAGTAGTAACCATTCAAACGACTTAGAAATGGAATCATCATTTGTCTTGTCTCGTACATCAGTGCACGGTTCTGTCCAGTAGATATGGCATATTGGGAAGATCCAATATGGCGTATCGGGCTTGAATCAGCATCAATAGTAGTTGAAATCAACTTGACTTAATCTCTCGGGTTTGCTTCAATAGAGCTAGGTAGATTTCTAAATCCTTTTTCCTATAGTGCCTTGCTCATTTGCCCGATTTGGATTTTCAACGTTTTAATAGATGCTCCTTGGTTTTGAATGGCAGCATCCGTCGAAGCTCGGATTTCTTTAATCAAATTGGAGTTTTCTTCATGTATCTTTGTTGATTCACTCATAAACTTGGTCAGGGTATCTTCCATAGATTACCTTCATTCTTGGTACGAAGGATTTGCATTGTTCCTTTGATAGAATCCCAGAGTTGCTGCTCTATATCCCCCTCCTTGAAAAGGTCTACCAAATTGCGTGTAGTAATCTTCATCAAGGGTTTTCCCTTCTTCTTTTAGTAGGAAATCTTTGGTGTAATGGGGTCCTTTTTATTGTTCGCATCCAACTTGAGTAGCATTGAATTTTTCATTCACTTTCTTGATCTCTCTTCCTAGATTATTGAGTTGTGCTTGTATAGCTGCCAATCCGTCAGAAGTTTTAGTACTTCTTGTCCTAGATATTCCATTGTGCTATTTTTGAGAGTATTCAGGCATTTCTTGGATGGTTACTTTTGCATCAGCAGCTGTCTTTGATGGTATTGCACCTCTTGAATCAAGAATCTGTCGAGTAGGAATTCCTAATCCATTATAGAACAAGATTACCTCCTGCATCTTCGTTAAATAGTGTTGAGGACACTTCATTAAGAGTTCTTTAAATCGCTCCCATGCTTGGTAAAGGTTTTCATCAGGTTCTTGCTGAAAGTTGTTGATTTCCTCCATCTTCTTTGCAGTTTGAGCAGGTGGGCAATATTTGTTCAGAAATTTTGTTTTAAGACCATCCCAATTTGTAATTGAACCAGTTGGTTCATTTCTTAGCTAACAGCTTGCGGCTCTAGTCAAGGACATAGGGAATGCTCTAAGCATCACTTAGTCTATAGTAATATTTGGGATGTGAAATAGATTGACGATCTCAAGAACTTTCTTAATGTGTTCGTTCGCATCTTCATGATCCAAACCGCTAAAGGTGTTAGTACGTAGTTCCTTGAGAAATTGGCCCTTTAGTTCAAAGTTATCCTTGTCTTCAATTTTAGGACTAGCAACTCCCGATCCATAGTCAGCTCGGGTCTTGCTCATGTATTGATCCATAGTTTTTGCCATTGTTTCCGCAACTTCTTCCTCTGAGTATTCTTGGTCATAAAATAAAGTAAAATCAGGCGATCTCAATTCGTCTAGACTTAGTGTCTTGAAGTGCTTCCTAGATTATCAAAATTCTCATTCCGGATCCTTGAAAGGTGTGAATAGTTCGTTCATTGAAATCATTGTCATGCATTGCCTGAAACAAAGGATAAACAATTAGTAGGATAGGCTCTTTAGGATAGAAAAAAATTTAGCACGAAAATCAAATATAAAAACTAAGATTCTAATTCTGTTCCAGATGATTGATACGCCGTATTCAATAGAAATGAATACGCCAAATTAATCAGTTAAATAAATACGTTGTATTGGACAGAAAGTTGGATACGCCGTATCCAATGGAAGTGGATACGCCGTATCGAGTTATCGACCAGAACAATGTATTAGGAAATTAATTAAATTAAACACACAAATATACAAGCAATAAATTAAACTAACAAATATACAAAATATACATAATATACAAGAATATACGCTAATCTAATTAACACTACTCCTAAGGGTTAGATCTAATGTTAAAAACCAAAACATAAAATAAAAATCAAGAATAAATTTCACTCCCCGGCAACGGCGCCAAAAAACTTGATGTGTCGTTACGTGGTGTATATTTTTATGTTTTAAGTTTTAAATTTATATTTTCCCTACTTAACCAAAAATAACACTTTAACAGGAAGTGTACCCAGTCGATGGTATATTCGTGGTAACTAGGGTGTCGAACACTTGAAGCGAGCTTAAATCTCTCAATTTATTTATATTTTGGTTATCTAATCTAAGTTAATTCTAATCTAAATCAAACCTATGCTAATCCTATGTTCTAACAGGTTAAAAAGGGGGGGGGGGTTAGTTTGAGAGACTGGCACGGGTTTGGTGGTGACTACAATCAATTCAAGACACTTTAACCTACGCAAGCAAATTAACATAAGATAAAAGAGCGGTCAAGCCTTATAATAGAAAACTGTATTAGCCATTATTAATCCGATTAGATATTGGTTTGTTTATTCAATGCAATGATTACTTATCTCGAGGTAGTATATCATTCTTAAACTTAGGCGGGACTTCTTCATAAAACCTAGACACATTCATTCTGTAATCAATTTAAAGATCTTATTTGCTGATTATAATCTATCTTAGGGATTAAATCAATGGTGATCTTGTTAAACCCTAGCTCATAGAGACTTTACCCACTTATTGCTTAACAGCGATTTATTCACTAGTAGTCCACTAACCTAATCTTACCAATTAATTAGAACGTACTCGTTGATCCCACAGGGTCACTACGGTCAAACTAAGTCACAATCTTAAAGGAAAGACAGGTTGTTAATCGTGATCCTGTTGGTCTAGATGTATTAATCACTATATGGAGAGCTATCACTGCATATAGATTACTTGGTCCATATCACTAGATCTAGTTGAATGATAGGTCGCATACATTAAGCCATAAAACACAGTATTAATTTTGATAAACAATAAACAAGGCAATTTCAACGATAAATTAAGAAATCGAGATAAACAAAACCAAACATTCAGATCTTCATAATAATGGCTAATACCCGAAGGTATTAGCCTTTAAACATCATAATTAATACAAGAGTAATGGCTTAGCCAAGGTAAACTAACCGAGTTAACGAATGATACCAAAAACTGAACGATTACAAAAGTATAAGAAATTACACGCTGTCTCCTATGGATTGGAATGCGTTGCAAGACCTCTTCTGCTCTTTTTCTCCCCTGAAAGTTGACTTTTGTGGTTTAGGTATCGAGAATATGATTTAGCACACTTAAAACTCGTTTTTGATTTTTCTATTTATAGGGTCTAGAGTCGGTTCGATACGGCTTATCACAATGGTTTGGATTACGGCGTATTGGGGGTTTTTAGAGTGGAACCACTTTTGATATCTTCTAGAATATTCACATACTATATTTCCAATACGGCGTATTGGTCTTTTCTGGATACGGCGTATTGATCATGTTTCCTTCGTGGTCTTTGGTGAGTGCAGGCATAGATATGCCGTATCTTCCTTGATGGATACGGCGTATTGGTTGTCAGATTAGTAATCTTCAAAATGTCTTCGTTTAAGCTCTAGAATGAGTGCCTTTTAGTCAAGTTTCACCAAGTCACTCCATAAATTACTGCAATCTTAAATACAAACGATTAGTACAATCTTGGCAAATCATCATACAAAAAGGGTCAATTACTTGGGACAAATGATGCTATAAAATAGACGTTATTTGATGTCATCACATGTAGACTACTCGGTAAACATATGGGGGTCTTGGCTTAACTTTTCTTCCCCATTCTTCTGCGAAATAAATACTACCATGAATCCTAATCGTCCCAAAACAATATATACAAGGATAAGGACTTAGCAACCGTGTACTTCAATAATTAACTAAAGGTGTAACACATCGATGTGCTAAAAGAGAGTACATGTAGGGTAGGCTAAGGTTTTGGGTGGCACAACTAGTCTAAGGGTATGGTTGAGGTTTCACTAGGGGGATCTCGCACTAAAAGTGAGTGCGAACAAGGGTGTGGGATAGTTATATAGTCGGGGTAACTATAATAACAATTACAGGTTTTAAACATGGGTTAATCCTAGTGCCTCTTATCATTTAGCAAATATTATTACTCACTATGAAGTCTCGGGATGCTTCACTAAAGCAAGTTCTAGAAGTTATATACTACCGGTACACTCATATAATTTAATATCAATGCTTAACTTCAGAAAAGGCGCCAAAACTACACATGAACATCCATAACGATGGAATTAACACACATGATTGTACATTCCCTAACTCGAGAAAGCTTAGAGATATAAACTATCTTGGGCATCAATGGTGGATACATGAATTCCTAAAGATCTAGGGGCGTAAACCTCACAATTTTGGTGGTGAATTCATTTGAATGGAAGGGTTTTTATGCTAATCGTATAATTCCCTATCAATGAGACGCTCTAGCTACTTAGTTTCACCGGTTATGTGATGAACATTTTAAATTTGGGTCAAAATTTCCCTTTACGATTTATGTTTCGAAAGATAACTTATCATTTCAAGTTCAAGCAAAGACAAATGGTGGAATAGTTTCTAAGGCTTTTATTTCCCCCTACACTTATTTTGAACATTGTCCCCAATCTTCTACAAAGTACCCATAAACGAATAAAGGGTATGTGACAAAGAGGCGAAAGAAACTAGTACTCCCCTGGTTTTGCATAAATTAGAAAAGAAACAATGATCCTGGCTAAATCGTCATCTAAGAATTGTACTCATGAAACTCCTAAGAACTCCTGGGCTTCTCCTTATCAAATATAACCTGTAAATCAAAGACAAGGTGCAAACATACCTAGCGTAAAATTGGCGAGAATAATAGACATACAACTATATAACTTTACATTTTGACTCAACAGCAGACTTATTATTAAAAAGATAGGATGAATGTTTTAAAGTTATTCGTGGTTTACTGCAGATCTTTTAAGCAATGTACAAATTCCAGAAATTATAAAATATTTAAAAACAAAAATCGAAATTTTTTTGTACTGGGGGGGACGCCGTCGGAATATCAGACGTCGTTATCCACTAATGATATGAGAATTATTATTTTTTTCTTGTTCAAAATTTTATGCACGCATATCCATTAAGTATTTCCTGCAAAACCATAAAAATTATTAACACAAACATATGACTCGATCACACAAGACGCGAATTAATCTAAATTATTTATCTTGACTTGTTTGGAAAATTTGGTTTACTTATAAACCGGATTTTCCCTACATTTCTTGTAAAATACCTTTGAATGAGATTAAGACAAAGTTAAAAACATAACAAAGCATGATTACAACTATTTTCAAACAATAATAATAAAGAATTAAAACACACGACACTCCAAAAATACAGAATTTAAAAGAATGAGTTGCCTCTCAATAAGCGGTTTTGTTTATTAGAGAGTCTTTTAGCTAGACCCGGAGTCCTATTCCTAAGAATCATGGAAATGATCCAAGTTTAGGATGTCACTTAGATTTTCTTTGAGTGAAAGCCTCCTATTTGTCAGGATTGATTGGAATGCCCTATCGAACTTTTCTCCATCGGGGTCAAATAATTCAATCCTAATGTGCCACGTATCATCTCCTTCTTTTGGTGGCCTATTCTAATCAATTGAGTACTCATTAAGTCTTTGATTCCTCATGTTTCCTTTCATGTTAATTGGGTATCGATGGCTCCTAGGAACTCAACCATTTTTCTAAACACTAAGACATCCTTAAATGGGTTAACCTCGGCATCCCTAGCAATTTCCCACTCCCCAGGTAAGTGATTATTCCAAAAGTTACTTTTCACATAATACGGGGGCTAGGCACCTATACCATCCTTGCTAGTTCGTGGCTTATATGACTCACGTTTTCCTATAGTGGTCCAATAAGTCTCATTGTCATCACCAAAATCTAGTTCTTTTACCCCGAATATCGATCTAGTGAGTCCTTCCTCTACCACCATTTTGGCTTTCTTACAATCAATTACGACATTGGCGGTTGCTAAAAATCCTCTCCCTGCTAGTAATGGGCATGTAGGTTCTCTTTCCATGTCTACCACATAGAAGTCCTCAAATAATTTTAACTTTCCTACATGAACCTCCACGTTTATCATAATCCCTACGGGATATGACTTAGTTCATCCCGCTTAATTTTTTTTTTCCCCCCTAAGGACAGGCCGGTCTTCTTTCTAATAACCCTACTTTAAGTTCCTTGAAGAGTTTTAATGGAAGTAAGTTGACACATGATCCTAAATCGGTTAGGGTATCAAAAGGCTAGAGTCCCCTAGTCTACAAGGTAGAATAAACAAACCCGGATCCTTCATTTTCTTAGGTGCTATACTTTGGATGCAAGTCCGTGAACTTATCGCCTAGTTCTAGACTAACTATGTATTTATCGAGAAGAGCGTCATACATTGGGACATGGGCTAGAACTTCAAGAACCGGTCGGTTAAGATGCAAGTCCACGAACTCATCTTCTAGTGTTTCTTTTGGTTCTTTAAGAGTCAGTGTTTCATTTTTACTTACCGTTAAGGTGTCAACTTGGAGTTGGTCCTTTTTATCACAAGTGTTAGATTTGAAACACATTTGAATAGCATTGACCGATTTGAAAGAGTTGAAAGAGCTTTGAGGATCTCCCGCCGGATGAGAACGAGCAGACGAAGTCGTATTTGTGTTTAACTTCGGGTTCTTTACCGTATCACTCGGGAGTAACCCCGTCATTTGGTCATTAAATGCCTTTAAGAAAGTGTCTAACTTGTTGGTCACCTCTCTTTGATATTGTTTGAAATCGGCTTCAAACCTAGATGTCTAAGCGTCTTGAGATGCCATAAAGTTAGCCAATTTTTCTTCGAGATTTGATTAATTGGAGCCTTGAGAAGTGTTGTTGAAGGATCGGTATGGGTATGAATCGTTTGATTAGAATCGATTAGGTGGGTTTGAAAAATTATTTTGAGAATTTTGAGGTTGCCTCCACCTAAGGTTTGTGTGACTTTTCCATGAGGGATTATAGGTGGCACAAGTTGTTTCCTCTGGTTTAAAAGTGTACCACTTATTTCCTACTTCATCGATACGCGTAGATGCATAATCGACAAAAGCTCACTCGAGATCTTCCATGCAATATTGAGTGTCAAGGGACTACTACAAATTTCGCACGAAGAAGCGATTTTGTTTACTTGGACGGATTTGGATTAGGAGAGATGAGATTCCATCATACATTGGACTTGATTTTCGAGCTCGATGAGATGACGGTCGGATGCATTCGTGATAACATAAGGCATAGAGATAGCATTGACTGGTTTAGCCAGGTCTCTAGGGTTATTCCAACTTTCGTTGTCATAGAGAGCGAGGTCCTCTAGTAGTGACCATGATTCTTTATCGTTTTTGTCACGTAGCTTGCCACCGGCCGCTTGGTTAATACATAATTGAAGATATTTTTAGAGCATTAATCAATATTCTTCGTATTGAGTATTGCTATTCATCAAATGCTTTATAATATTATTCATCTAGCTTTTTCTACAAAATATATCATATATCTTCCGAACTTTACACTATATACTCTTTATTCAGAGTAAATGGTTAGAGAGAAATCACTTTTAAAAAATGTTGTTGAAAGATGCTTTTATTTTCTCCAAATTTTAAAGGATTTTGGAATTAGAAGTTGAATTTGGATTTAAATGTGGTTTAATATTTAGAATACTTTCAGTTTTTGATTGTGATAAAGTTGAAAGAAATTATTTTAGAAAATAAATTTAGGTTGTTGGTGATGTAAGAGAAAGAAAATATTTTAGAAATAAATTATTGTTGTTGTAAATTTAGTGTAATTGTGGGAATCAGTTCATATTTGGAAATCAGAAAATGAGTTTAGAGGTACGGAGTGTACGCCCATCAAATCACTGATTCTCCATGACTATTTTAGTGGTTAGCTTAATAACTATTAAATAGGTGTTTTCAACACTAAAGGTTTGTAATCACCTTGACATATTAAATGGGCGGTTTCAACATTAAAAGCCGCATTGACCTATTAATGGCGGTTTCAACATTAACTTAATGACTATGATTATGGTCATGTAACCATTATGCATTCATGGACGAGGTTATGAGATTAATTGACCGATTAATGCTCATAACTCCTTTTGACAAGGAGTTGATGAGGTTGTAAACTTCACTTCAAGTTTTACAACTCTCTAGGTAGGGTACCTAACCGTTGTAGTGTAGTATAGGCAAGACACGAGGGTTGTTATCGTTCTCTAGGGGAATAGGCGTCAGTAAAGGTCCTAATTGAATGTAGCTAAGAACTAGAGGTTGAGAGAAGATTATTTTTGTATTTTTATATTTTATGAAAGCAATTAAAATCTCGGGTTTTGAAGGTGGTTTATTTTAAACTACTAATTAAAACTAAATTAAACTAACTAAGATTAGGGGAATTCGTTTGATGAGAGAATATTGTTTACTTAATCATGTATGATCCTTGGTAGCTTCTCCTAACTCTATTGCCTTGTCACACTTGTGATGTATATGTAGGTACTATTCTAATGCATGGCGAATTACACGAAAACGCCGTCTACAAAATAACTAACTAGAGCAACGCACAAGTAAGGTAGTATGACGACTATTACAAGGCCCCTAGTCTAGATAAACGCGTTTGTATTAATACCTAAAGGGGATCATCCACACACGGGTAAGGTAGTATGAAGACTATTACCGGTGGAATCCTTTCTACGCAATCATGTCTCCCAAGATCTCACGATAAGGGACTAAACATGCACACACATCAACAAGAGGCAACAAAGTTAAGATCTACATACCAATTCACATACAATCATAAGCAAACACTTAAAAGATCTAGCCTAGCATGTTCAAGATAGAAGAAGCACAATTATATATCAAACAATAAGACATATTGAAAGATAAGAGATAAAAGAACTTCACTATGATGAATCAAGCAATTAGGGATAGTATAGAAGGGTTGGGAAACCCTAAAATACTCCCAAAATCTGGTACACCTCATTCTCCCATGAACTAAACCCTAATGTCTCTATGAAATGTGTATATAAAAAACATAAAATCGAGTTTGTATATATAAAATTCAGGACGTGACGGCTTCGCCATTTTTTGAAC
>BQNB010211593.1:0-10189 GCA_026074375.1 Tanacetum coccineum
TTGACGTATCACTTGCTAAAGTGGTATTGTGACATATCGAGAGTGTTAATCATTTCAAAAATTCATCATCAATCGTTTAGCAAGCATAATTTTGACAAGTGTCCTAATGAGATTTATGGATGATCTCTTTTGGCTCTAGACTCAATAGTGCACTTTGGTTTTAGTGATCGGAGGCTGGAGCAGACTGCCACCTTTTCAATACCAACTAACTCAGAGTGAGAAAGTTGATAGAAATGCGTGTAATCTCCGTGAGAAATGAAACAGAAATCTTTTGAGAGATTCTGAGTGGCTAGGGAGGGTTGTGCATTGCATCACTGGGTCCATGATGTCAGTCTTCAATGTCAGCAATCATCTTTGTGATTCTTGACAGCAGATGTATTGACCCGGTTTCTGCCTAAGTGTAAGGAGGGCTTATTTCTTTTCACCTTTTATCTTAACTTTTCTTTTTTAATTCTTCAACCCCTTCAGTGCTTACCGAGACTTCATAACTAGTACCTTGTTGGGTTTGTTCCAGTACTAGCTCCATCTCAGTAGGCACTTTTCCCTTATTCTCACTTTTACTCCTTTTTTCATACCTAAGGACTACTACACTATCTAGTGGAATATCCCTGGGTAGATCCCTCCGGTTCTGGCTGGATCATGGGAATGGATACCTAAACTTAACCACCTTATAACTCTAATTCTATAATTTAAATGGTCAGTCTTTGGTACTTCCACATTTCTGCCAACACGTAACCATTTACTCCCCCTTTATATGTGCATAAATTAATCGAAAGAGTTTAGCACATATATGGGATAGCGTACACTTGAGATCTTGAAAATCAAATCTTTAGCCATATATTTTAATCACATTTTCTCCCCTTATCAAAAATATTAAATCTCTTGATATTTTGGATATAGATTCAAATATAAACTGCATTCGGAGAAAAATATTGTCCAATTATGAACAACCGCAATAGGAACAATTTTTATGCATCCCCTGCAAAATTATGAGAGTATTATATAGTGTTGAGTAGTTAATTTGAAATTTTTTGAAATAACTAAAAATTCTTGAAAATTCATACTCAAACACTATATATGCCTAAATTTTAGTCTTTACAACTACACATTTAATATTCACAAGATTATTACGTACGATGTTTGACCTGAATGATGAGAACATCATATGATAGAATCATATGGTTCTTTGTAGCAGCCGTAGGTCTTCCCCACAGTCTCTCTTAAGAAGTTGTCTTAGCTTCCCCCTGAACCAGCAATCCTTTCTTGAGTAGATTCAAAGCAGATGTGCAAGCCGCATCAAGCAGTCTTGTGTATAAAGCCAAATAACAACAGCACACAATTACCCTTTCAAGAAGGATACCGCAACACCAAAGTCAATTAAGTCATGGATGAGCGCATTTCTCTCTTCAGGACAGTGATGATATAAATTGAAACACCAAAGTCAACTAAGTCTCGGGTGTCACAATTATTCCCTCTAAATAGTCCAAAATGATAACACCAAAGTTTAACTCAGTCTTGGATGTAGACATTTCCTTCTACAGTATACTGCCAATCTAAAAAATCACCATACCTATGTGTACCTCTTCATCAAATCTTCTACTTCTTTTAAGAATAATCTTAGAGATTGACCGGTCGGGTAAAACATTAATTGAATCAGAAAGAACTCTTCTCACGTTTTAAATAATTATTCTCACAACACTTCCCCCTAGTATCTTAAATGATGCATACTTGAAATCACAAGATATCTCTTCCCCCATGTAGTTGGAGAGAATAGAAGCACCCAAAAAAAAGGCAACAAGTTAAAACACTGATGTTTCTCCTGCGGTTTAAGACATTCGTCATCCCGAATGGCCTAAAATCAAAGAAGGCTATGGACTCTATCACGTGTACTTGTTGTACGTTCTAGTGTATCTACTCCTTCCCCCTTGCTGGTTTCGATACCTCGGAATCAGCAAAACCTTGTACGCACATATACTTGAGATCGTGTTCGAAGAATTAATAAGCTTAAATCTATTCCGTGAGAATCAACTTCAATCATATTAAAACTAGGAAAGTATTTTCCAAGCAATTCCTTAAGTCTTTATACAAACTAGAGGGTTGGCAATATTGAGCGTCAGTATTTTAAAGCACCCCCCTGGAAAAAAAATGAACACTAAGTCTCAAAGTGCAAATAAGTCCCTAAAGTTTGAAACAAATGACATCTAAAGCTCTTGTAGTGAATATAAATTAACCCCCCTTGAAATTGTTATCCGTCATTATCAAAAACTTTATCCGTTTATTCTGTGACTTATTTTGAAAGACCGTTTTTAAAAGATTATTTGATGACGCTTTCTCCCCCTCAAATAATGACCCGTTTTCTATTTAAAGAGCTGTTGTCATTGTTTGAGTGGTCGAATTGTCTTTGAAAATCTTTTTGTGAGTACTGAAAACACTGATTCATTATGAAGACAACTTTTTACCAATAAAAATAAGATTTCTCTTATTTTGACAAATAAATGCACTAACACGTACATTAATTTGTATATAGGAAGCACGGATTGTGTTACAAAGTAAACACAAGCCTTTGCATGTTCATAAAGTAGACCATGTCTGATAATAAATTCCCGTTATGAGGTCAAGTTTTCTTTTGAAATACTTGCCTTTAAGATGATGACCAGGTTGCTATCTGAAATAATAGCAAGCCATTTTTGGCATGTTTTGAAAACTTTTGAACTTCTGCTCGAACTTCATTTACAGCCTCGTATCATTATTAAATGACATTTCTAAGACCGTAAATGTTATCGATTTTCAGAATACATGCCATTATTACCTCTTTTTATATTTTTCTCATTTTTTTTATTTTTTCTTTGGTTTTAAGGATTTTATATTTTTGTATTTTGCTTTTATAAAGGTTTTTTGAAAATGAAAAATCTTTTTGGTTTTTATGGTTTTTAATATATATACATATTATATACAAGATATTTGAATAGGTACCACCACTATTCTTCAGCTTCATCTGCCAATTGTTTCAGAGTCTCCGGCGTAAAACTTCGCATTCTCAGCTTGTTGATAAGAAATTCAATTCTTTCTCTGCCAAGGGCTTTAGTGAAGATGTCCGCTAGCTGATACTCCGTATTGACAAAGTAAAGCTCTACTACTCCATTTTCAACTTGCTATTTTATGAAGTGAAATCTAATGTCTATATGTTTTGATCGAAAATGTTGAACATTGTTGCAGCATAAGGCAATAGCGCTTTTGTTATCACAGTACATTGGAATTTTATTGAATCCAAGGCCATAGTCGGTAAGCTGTGATCTCATCCAAAGGACTTGAGCACAATAGCCAGACAAGGCTATATATTCAGCTTCCGTACTAGATATCACAACGCTTTTCTGCCTTTTTGATGACCAGCTAACAAGCCTGTCTCCCAATAATTGCATACATCCAGATGTACTTCGTCTAATTTTTTAATTTTATATCTAATTTTATATTTTTTTGTATCTTGGCAACCCGCATGATCATCATCTTTCTTTGCATAAGCCTGTTTATGAGCAATAAAAGAATCCTTTGGTTACAGATCCTCTATAACGGTTCCTCTTGGGATTTAAAGATTCTTTTATATCCTGTAAGTGCATTTCGTGTAGTCATTGCCTGATACGGGGGGGGGGGGCACACCCGGCACACATGCATACAACAAATGTAAGGTCTGGTCTACTGGCTGTGAGATACATAGGGGTGCCCTCCATTCCATGATAGTGCGCAGGGTCAACGACTTTCCCTTGTATATCTACATCTAGTTTGGATTTCTCCACCATGAGAGTATCCACGGGGTCACTAGATTTCATACCATATTTTGTCAAACATTCTAGAGCATATTTAGAATGGTTTATAAAGATGCCTCTGGGACTTTGTGAAATCTGAAGTCTGAGAAAAAAAGATATTTTGCCCATCATCGACATCTTAAATTTTGAACACATTATTTTTTTTGAAAATGATCACAATTCAGTGTAGTAGACGCACAGATATATCATCAACATAGGATTTTGTACGCAGTAAATATCTTTGCCTACTCCTTATGATAACAATGTGGATCCAGGTTCCCTTTAGAAATTCATAATAGAGTAAAAACTTGACAAATAAATCGTACCACACGCAGGGAGCTTGTTTCAACCCATATAGAGCCTTCTTAAGCTTTGAACACGTGATCGATTGTATTGATCACAAACCCGTCCGGTTGGCTGACATAAACGTCTTCGCGCAGAATGCCGTTCAAGAATGTCGTCTTAACATCCATTTGGTAGACGATCATATTCATGTGAGCAGCATATGCGAGGAAAATTCGAATAGCATCAAGTCTAGCCACTGGAGCAAAGGATTCCTCAAAATCAATTCCCTATTCTTGACGGTAACCACGAGCAACCAAGCGAGCCTTGTTTTTCAGAATTCCTCCTAATTCATCAAGTTTCACCTTGTAGATCCATTTTAAAGTAATAACCATCACTTTATCTGGACGGGGAACGAGTTTCCAGACTTCAAGATGTTCAAATTCATTAAGATCCTCTTGCATTGCTTCAATCCAACGTGCTTGAGTTAATGCGTCTTTATAGTTTTTTGGTTCAACTGATGTGAGAAAGGCATCGTAGTAACAAAATAAGGCTTGTTCATGGAGTTGGAGTCTTGTGGAAACAGGTCTTTCGAGTTCACTGATGATGTTGTCTAAAGGATGATCCTTGGTCCATTTGGTAACGTGTTCTGAGTTAGGAGCAGCAGTGTGCACAATAGTGGGAATAACGTCCGAAGAAGAAGATGCTTCAGAATCATTTTCTGGAATTGGAATGCCAAAGAATGGATCGTTATTCATGTGTGCAACATCTAAGTCGTGATTCTCTTCTTCAACATCGTTAGAAATGACAGGAGATTGAGTTTTGGGTGTTGTTTGTGAGTTACTAGGTGATGGTGCATCTTGGTCAACAGTTGTTGTGGAAGGTGAATGATCAAGATTGACTCACACCTTTAAAATATATAAATATAAAATACTTATATAAATATACAAATATAAGAGGGTAAGAATAAAAAAATCACAATTATAGTAATCCAGGAGTATGATTCCCGGGTCGTTTCCCCCCCAACGAGAAGCAATTGAAAGCCGAGAGTCGTTTAGAGAATTGATGCTTGAATGGAACAAGATTGATATTGGTTATCTAAAACTACGGGAAAACTAAGGCAAAAACTTAAAAATACCTAAGGGAAGACAAATTTTAACTAAAAACGCAAAACGGGAATCTAAACGGGACCTAAAAACCCTAAATTATCAAAATTAAGTCCTAAAACAATCTTTTTGGTTTTTATGAGTCTTAATTGACTAAAAAGCTAGAACAAAGAAAACTAGACCAAAAACCGAAAAGATTTAAGCTTAAAAACACTAAAAACATGAACGGGATTCAATCCCGTTCTTTAAAAATCAAAATTTTGCAATTTTAACCCTACGAAAGCAAATCTAATTTTCCTAGGTTCTAAATGTTAAAAGAAAATTTTCTAAAAAAGAATTATATTTTTTTGATTATTTTTCTATTTTTTATGAATTAAAAACGATTTTAATGAAATTAAATGTTTAAAAATACTAAACTATTTATAAAAATTCTGAAAAAATTAGCAAAAGTAGATTGAACAATGTGGAATCTAGGAAAAATAAACTTGTGAAAACAGCTTATCAAATAAGCTGTGAAATAAGCTAAAAATGGCTTATAAGCTATACGGGCTAAAATGACTATAAAGGATTGATTTTGCAAACATAAAACGAAAAAGACCCCAGGGCAAGTGGTAGAGTGTGTGTTGTGTAAAACGTTTGGGTGTGGGGTTGAGGTCCCGGGTTCGAGCCTTGCTCACCCGGGGCTTCCCCTACTCCCAAATGTTTTTGCAAATTCCATTTTTTACAACTTTTTATAAAAGCAACAAATAAGCAATTTTTGTAAAACAACCTTTTTTATAAACCACAAATAAGCACTAAAATAAGCTAAGTAAGACAAAAATGCTTTTTACTCTTAAGAAACAAATGGCAAAAAGGCTAGGCTTAAAAAGAGCAAATAAGCAAATGACAAAGCAAGATAAGCAAACACAGATCTCAAGACAACCTTAAAAAGCAAATAGGAACAAAATTTAGCAAATAAGAACAATTATATAAGCCAGAAATGAGCATTTAAAACTCAGCAGTACTAACTTTTAAGTTGGTACTGCTAGTTAAACACTTAAGTTTGCTTGGCTAATAAAAGGCAAATAAGCACAATGAAATAAGAAATAAGCAAAGGCAGATACTCAACCACATCTAATAAGCACTTAAGAACAAAATAAGCAAGAAGAATAAGCTAGAATGACAGAATACTCAAAAAGCTATAAAACTTAAGGAATTTTAAGCCAAAATGCAAATAAGCTTGAATAAGCTCAAAACCTAAGAGAATAAGCTGAAATGGGCTAAACCTAACCTAATAAGCTGAACTACACCTAAATAAGCAGAAGCAATAAGCAGATAAGCTTAAATAAGCTAAAAATCAATTTGGCAAAAAGTTAGTAAGCAAAAGGCCAAGAGGGACTTTTCTAGCTTAAAAATAAGCTAGCAAAAGGATCCTTACGCCTTAGTGGCTTATACCACTAAGAAGAATGGCCTTTAAGCTACAATAAGCAACAATGAAAAAAGCATTTTAAAATTCAAATAAGCACTTAAAAAGCTTCATGAAAAGGCTATCTCATACTGACTCAACACTTAGACAAATTTTTGATAACTTTTGCAATCTTAACAAAATCACACTTTTGAGCTTAAAATTAAGCACACAAACAGATCCTTATGGACTTTTAACCTACAAACAGATTAAGATTTGACCTCAAAGAACAATAATCAACACTCAAAAAGGAGTTTGAAATTCACAATAAGCCACAATAAGCATTTGAAAAAGCATTTTCTCAAACTTTTTGAAAACTTAGCAATCTATGACAGTTTTGGCAAAAACTCAAACCAAACAATGCAGGCTATAGAGCTATGATCCTAACTTGTTTTAACACATGAATAAACACAAAAACTTCACAAAAGCAACAATAAGCAAAGCACAATCAAATAAGCAACTAGAATAAGCTATAACTTAACAGTTTCAAGCCACAACTCCTCAAATCCTTAAAAATGAGTTTTATTACTTAAAAACTTTAACAAACTAAATCTTAGGACTAATTTAAGCTAAGCTAAGCTAAACTGACTTAAGTGTCAAATTGCAATTTTAACCCACTTTGACCCATTTAAGCAGTTAAACCAAACACTCCTTTAAGAACTGTTTTAGCTTTTTAAACTTGAAAACTTGAAATTTTTATGAACAAACCTATTAGACCAGATATCTAACAAGCATAATAAACATTATTAAGCATATTTCAATAACAAATAAGCACTTAAATAAGCTAAAACAGATTATGCAAGTAGATAAGCTATTTAAGACAGATTTTTGAGAAAACTTAAACTAATGACTTCTAAACTACAAGACAAGTATAATAAGCATTAAACATCACAAATAAGCATAAATAAGCAAAGATAAGCAGGCAATAAGCAACAATAAGCAGTTGAATAGTAAATAGACTAAAAACTTAAAATGAAAACTTACAAACACCCTTGCTCAAAACAGGGTAAATAATCAAATCTACAAGCTCTAGCTTGTCAAAAGACAAACTAGTGAGGTTTATAAATCATCTAAAGAAGCTGAGGTGTTTTAAGGGGTGGATCTTTTTAGTATTTTTTTAGATTTTTATGATTAAAACAGGAAATAAAAGAGATTAAAACAATAAACTAAGGCTTGATTCAAGAATCAAAAAGCTTAGTGAAGCTTTTAGGTAAGATCTACAAGCTGCTTCATAGCTTTTCAAGGCTTGACAACTTATATAAAATGATCAAACACAGAAACTTAAAACACAAACCTCAAAATTTCATTAAAAACTTAAACTTTTACAAAGGAAAGGAAATACAAAATGCTTTAAAACTTGAATAAAAATTACATTAAAAGAGACTAAAAACTTAATAAAAACTCTAAAAAAAACTCTCCCAACCACAAGGGTTAAGCCCTCTATTTATAAGCCGGATAGAAGGACCTAGATCCTTGGCTTGGTTTTCTTGTGTGAGAGGAAAAGTAGCTTCAATCTTGGCCCTTTAAATCAATTTGTGCTTCTTTAAATCCATCACAACCCTTGGATGTGTCCACGCAATCATTCCCCAATGATTGCATTGGATTGCCAACGTGGTAAGTCCAAAAACGCATCCTTGCATCATTTAAGCTTCTAGAAGGGGGTTTAAGTGGGTTTAACCTCGGGGTAAGTGTAATTTTGGGGATGGAGGATGAACAGTAACAATGGGGGAGTGAGCGGGAAAAGGGGTTACCTGTTTGTTTGGTGCAGGGCACAAGTTTGGGTAAATGGCAAAAATCGTCCCTCCATTTTATATAAGTATATGCAACTTTAGTCCTTTGGAGTTACAACTTTGGTCCTTGGAGTTTATAATTGTTTGCACCGTTAGTCCTTAAAGGGACTAACAGGGGTGTTATAGAGGTAATAGGGAAAACGGGGTGTTAAGTAGTGATGGGCTTGTTGTTTGGGCCGTGCGTTATAAAAGTGAAGTGTTGGGCTTTTTTAAGGTTTAAAGGTTTATAAGGATATAAGTGGGCTTTCCCGGGCCCACTAGGTGGGTACAGGTGGGCCCTCTTTTGGTAGCTTAGGTTTTCAGGTCTATTTTTTGATGCTCTTCCTAATTCCACTTTCCGGGGTGACTTGACATGTTGTTGACCTTTTGTGCTTTGAATTGACTTTTCTTTCATGCTCTTTCCGTTCTCGTGCTCGGTTTTGTCGATTTGGCTTCTATTTTTGTCCTTTTCTTGGATATCCATTTCCTGCACAATACAAATACAAAACATACAAATACAATGTATTTTTGGTACGTTTTTAGTCATTTAAGTCCGGTTTTAGAGGTCAAATGTATGTGTAATTAAACACATACCAAAATCCCCCATACTAAGATATTGCGTGTCCTCACGTAATGCTATAAGTAAGCACTTAGAAAACTAAGAATCTCAATCCCCCTCGACTAATTACCTCGAAAAGTAGCTAAGTGTTCATCGAGGGGAATTAAAGAATCAATAGCTTCGAAAAGTCCCATTTTTACCATTTTTAAATGTATACACTTATTCCTAATATTTTTGTATTTTTCCTATTTTTTTTAGCAACTAACTAATTTGACTTTCGTTATTTTCATAACCTTTAGGGATCATAGAACAAGATGCATTTCGATCCGAGAATGCCCCCAAAAAGGATAAATTCATCGTCCCCGACTTTTCACTTATCCAAACCAAGCTTAAAACGAAATCACAGTTAAATATCAGTTAAGATGCTAACACTACTCATATTTGCAACTTGTGAACTTTTCACTCCCGACAATTATTATATCTTAGGTGAATGTGCCATTTTGAATTTCAACCATGGATCAACGTTTTGCAAAATTCTATGCTTCACGTTCCACCCGAGAATAATGAGTTTGAAGGCGAGATCATCCCATGTAGCGACTTTCGTCTCGGCACATCCCAACCTTGCGGCTAAGTGACCAGGCTTTTGACACCCCACAGAGACTAGTATCGGGACTCACGGACCTTAGGTTTCAAAAACTCTTAGGTTTCCCGTATATACATAGCTTATTTAAAAACTTAAAATGAAATAGTCAAAGTTCAAAAGCATATTTAAATTTAACAAAAAGAGATCTTAGATTTATTAATTCACACTTAACAATAAACATAACCATGATGCAATTGTAACCCTCGACCTTTTAGAAGGCTGCAACATCGGTTGTGAGCCGGCAAGATGCATCAAACTTTTATCAGCCCACAATTTATATTTATTATCATTATTTTTCATTTTTCATCATTTTTCATTTTTTTATTTATATTTAACTTTATTTCCCGATATAGAGAAGACTTCTTTTTGGAAAATTTAAGTATAAATTTTAACTAAGACTAAATTTATTGCTATCAACTACATAAAAATTGTTGATTTAAGTTTAATTTCCAAAAATAGCACGTATTATTAGTTCGGTTAGGAGCTTATGGGAGAAAAAGCCACAAATTACATACATGAGCTCTTAAAATTTCCAAATAATCCTTGTTTAGCATCCAACTCATACTTAACTCTATCATTTTTTGTT
>BQNB010211594.1:0-10189 GCA_026074375.1 Tanacetum coccineum
TATGTGAATTTTCTGTCAAACAACTAAAATACTGCAAAAATAAGATAATTTATGTTAAATAATGATATAAGGTTAAAAAAGTAAACATAAATATAAACAACAAAACCTTACATCGGGATCAAATTCTATAGTAGTGCTAAACACATTACTACCATGACTATCAGATCCAATTTTAGATGTCTGCAAAGAAATAAATAGTGTTATATATTAAAATAAGGGTATATTTTATATAGGATATATTTTTATAGAAATATCAAACCTTATGCTGATTAACAGCTTGCTCAACTACAGTTATATGACTCTGAAAATCCCGGTGAATATGAAAAATCTTCTTTTTAAGATCTTGTACACTCAAACCTTCATCAACATCATGGTGAACATCAGGACTTAAATCTACCTCACTGTCATCCTCTGTGCGTACGTGTGTATCAGAACCAACTAACTTGCGTTTAACACGTGACTTCTTTGTATACACAGGCACATCAGATGATGTACTGGCCTTTGACACATTGTGAAAATACTCTAAACTCTTTTTCCACCACGGCTGTTTCATCTCATCAGAAGATGGACTCAGGGTACCAATCCTATTTCTAACATGAAATAGAAAATCATAATCACTCTTTAAAAATGGAGTCCCATCACTCCATGCCACAACCCTAGGTATGACATTCTTTTCTTGAATCCACCATGTTTTTGAATTAGGAAACATTTCCAATATCCATATCTGGAAACAAAACAAAATAATGGGATTTTACCAATCATAAAACCCTGTAAAGTATGTGAATTTAAAAAACTATTATTAATTTAAATAAAGAGCTTGACTAAACTTAAAGGCAAACACAAAACCCTGCAAAGTATATGTTGGCATGAATGTCTTTCCTTTAATTGCAAGTTTTTTAAATGACCTTCACGATATTTTTTATCATTATTGTACACCCTATGGTGAAGCTCAATCCACATGTGCTCACCTCATGGTAAATCATTCCATGCTGCCAAATCATCTACTAGATTCAAAAGCTCGTTTGCAATCACGTGTCTTATCTCATAACCCATAAACACAAAATCTAATGCCAAGAGCAAACAAAGACGGACAACATCAACATCCAAAAGCTTATCAAAATTACTTTGGTTGTTGAGTATCTTATACAACATTTCCCCCTTAACATTAGATATATTGGGAAATACACGATCACGGAAAGCAGATTCCCCTCCATTCAAGTGGTCCAAAGAACAATCCCCAAAAATAAATCCAGTAATCAAACAAAACTCACGCCTTCCAAACTCAATTGTGTGTGGCCCAATATCAAAAATAAAAGGCACATGAACACTAGGATCTTTGACATATCTCTGATGTTGTAGCAAATAGTGAATCATATGGTTATCATGCTCTTCGGTTCTTAAATCTAACCACCGACGAAAAACAGTGCTTCTAAATATCTCATAACGTTTTGGTTTCAAAGCCAACTTACCTGCTATGGATTTCAGGATGTATAACCAGTTCTCATACTTACCTTGGCATCATAAACCTAGATTAATGAAAAATTAATTATAAATCTAATTGATAACCTTAAACACAAACTAATTATTAGAATTAAATCAAAATAATTAAAAAAATTACCTCTACGATTGAACCCATATTGCTCTTTATACGTGAACCCTCTTTAATCGGAGCAAATGATAACGGAATTAAACTGGCTTTAAACGTATCACCATATAGATAACGGCTAACAACAATCAAACCACACTATGAAACCTTTTTTGGCGGATTTAAAATGGCCAATTGAAATGGTTATGATCAGTTTCAGATCTAATTGTTTGTGTTGTTTAGGGATTAGTGTGTGTTTTTTTTTGGGGAGTACAGTGTGTGTTTTTTGAAAATTTGCGATTCCCAAAAATTTATCAGAAGTACTGTTTTGGTCTTTCCCGAGACAATAAAGCAAAAAGGCAACATTACTTTTTACAGTTAAGTCGAGCAATTTTAAGTTGAGTATTCGCCAGTCGAGTATTGGTGGAATAATAAGACAAAAATACGTAGGCCACAACTTAAAATTAACAGTTGCCACGTGTAAAAGTCTGTGTGAAGTTGAGCAGTCGAGAAGTTGATCATGACCAGTTTGGGAATTTTTCAAAAACATAACCACTACGTGGAATTCATTTTGAAAAAATGTCCAAAAGAGTACTTTTCTCATATACTTATCTGTATAATCAAGTAGCCATTTGGATGATAAAGGTCATATAAAATCCAAGAGTACAGAAGAATTGCATCAAGGATATGTAAAATTTGAATTTTAAAAGTAAATTAGGTCGTATAAATCCTAAAAGTATAGGAGAGTTAAATTCTTAATATGTTAATATGACATATTCTCGTTGAATTGCATCAAGGATATGTAATATTTGAATTTCAAAGTCTTGGTGGGGTTTTAATGGTTTTTCCAAACACGTTAGAATTTCTCTTTAACCGGAGTGATCCGGCAACCTTAAACAACATCACCAAAATTAGTTTTGATTTGATACATTCCACTGCTTGGGTAATGAGGGAAGTGACAGACCCATTTGGGAGCCTCGTGTGGCACGAGTTACACGCGATTTTGAGTCACAAAGTGTATTTTGTTTCAAAAAGTGTCCATTTTTAATACGTGCAACCCCAATAATATTTTTTTCTACTTTATTTCTTTACGATGCAACCTGAGTTTAGCTCAAAAATTCTTTATGTTGCAAATTTTAGTACTTATGGTGAAAAAATTATACACAGCCTTTTTAACAAATATTGTGCAACACCCACCTCAAAATCCTTAGTCTATCCCTGAATGAGGGAACTCAGAAACCAAGTTTGCTTCGACTTTAAACAACATCAAAAAATGTATTCTTTCGGAAGAAGTTATAAAACCAAATTGGTTTTATTGGGTATGTAATCCAAAGTACAACATATTTTTTAGCACTAAATATATTAATGAAACTAGCAAGATGCTAGAGGTACAAATAACAAACGACAATCACTTGAAAGGCTTCTACCGAGAGAACACCTAACAATCTTCAACGGACAACACCTAAAAGTAAACAACTAAACCAAAAACGACGACACTGAAATACATAACCAAACACCTGAAAGACCCACCATAAAACACCAACATACATAAAACTAGACCTAAACCAACACCACCAAAATCATGTAAAAACGAATAACACCGACTAGCCATAACTTCACCAACTAATAAACAAAAATGTCAATTGTTGAAAACACTTGAGTGTATTCGCCAAAGAGTTCTAGTCTTTTTTTTCTCAAATTATCACCCTTTTCTTTCAAAGCTTGAGTTGTTAATTTTACCAACCCTATTAGAATTATCTTTTGGTGAAATCAAATTTGACCAGCCTTTTCAAAAGTAAAGCCAGTGATTCTTCAACCCTAGTGAGTAGTGACAAAGTGCAACTGAAGTACATTACGTAGGCTTTGAAGTGTTTTCGTATTCCACTTTATCAACTTTTATTATTATATCGGCTTTTACTTCATGAGAGTCCAGAACTATTACTAAACCCACACTCAACAATTAGTGTTATAGTGTATAAACATTTTATAAATTTTATAACAAACAAACAGACTAAGAAAGTGTACACACTCATTGAGTTGTAAATTTAGAGTTTTATTATGTATTAAGTTCTATAACGAGAATCTAAATGGTTGAACTATAAAATGTTTAACGAGAATCTAAATGGTATATCAGTATTACATTTGGTATATCTGATTACATTTGGTATATCTGTATTAAGTTCTATAACGAGAATCAAAATGGTTAAACTATATGGAATACGTTAGGATCCATATCCTTGGTTTAACGATATTTGAACAAAGGGATGATTATAGCAAGAGATAAATAACCATGCTACTGAGAATGTTTTTGAAACTTGATCTCAGACACTTCTAGTTTTAAAAACGAATGTAAGTGTTGCTAGACGTTTTCGTCATTAGTATATGGGGAGTCTGCTACTCCAACTCCCAAGTGGGAGCTGTTGGATTATGGTAGTTGGATAGCTCCTATATGACTAGAAATGTGTGAGCCTATTGGGGGCACACACGTTAAACGCATAGAGTACGTTTAAATACTTCATGATAGTTTCAAATGTAAACCGTTTGGACATGAGATGTCAAGACACAAATCCTAATGGTCTCTTATCATAATAGCCGGCCAAAGAAGGATCTAGAAATGTGTCTAGGTTCATTCTTGGAGATAAGAAGGAGTGGGGTGTTGTGATAAGATTCAAACTTGAAGAGTTTTATTCTTATCATGAGTAGGGAGTTGAATGCTATATAAAGCCCCATCCCCTAGCTCTTTTGATGGACATACACAGCCAAACAACACAAAAAAAACTCTCCCATCTTCTCCCCATTAAAACCAACCCAGTACAAACACCCTAAGTTAGGGTTTCTTTGAATTTCGGTTTCCTATACACATCATACTCTTTTTTGGTTAATCCTTTTAGGGTTTAACCACTTGTGATTCGATCCCACATTTGACCAAGAGGATGTGTAGGCTTCGGTTTATCTTCTCAGGTGTGACAAGCAGTTGAAACATATTAGGGTTTTGGATTTTTGGTTTTTGGTTGTGTTTGCCCATTTTCGGTAGTACTGTAGCAACCGAAATCAGTTAAGACCCTAGGACCCCTTCCTGAATTTCGGTTATTAATACAAGAGTGGTATTTGGTACTTTATTTAAGGGTGTTTGGTATACAAAGGTTGTATTGGGAATACATGAAGTTTGGACTAGCATCCGGGCGTGCTTGTTAGACGTGTTTGTGTGAGCACTCGTAGAGGTGGACATTTATCTACTTTGTTTCATAATCATTTGTTGTTGACTTCAAGGGTTAGTTTTCTTGTTTCCTTTTTGTTTTATTTATCGTGTGTTAACTATATGAATCAAACTAGATCCATATCCGCTGCGTACTCGTAGTGTTAATGGTTAACTGATTATCAAATCCCAACAGAAAACACTTCGCCAAAGAGTTCTAAATTTTTTTTCTCAAAATATTACCATTTTCTTTCAAAGCTTGAGTTCTTAATTTTAATGTATTCTTTACCAACCCCATGAGAATCATCTTTTGGTGAATGCAAATTTGAGGACTAGGCTTTTCAAAAGTAAAGTCACGTGTAGGGATGGCAACAAGGCGTGGAATGTCGGGGATTGTATTTACCATCCTTATCCTTGTTTTGCACTCTCCATCCCCATCGAGGAATTACTTTACATCCTCATCCCCATCCCCATTAGGGGCCGGGGATCCCCACCGGGATTTGGGGGATTTTTCACCCTTGTGAAAAAAAATAAAAATTCTACCAATTCGTCGAAAGTATAAAGAATTATGACATAAAAAGTGTCTCAAAAAACATACATGATTAATTAAAATTTCACTTTAACTTTACAGCATCGTAACCATTATAACATCACATATGATATAAAAACTGTTGGGATTTAAATACCTAGGTAACTAGTTTAGCCACGAGTACGCAGCGGATATGGATCTAGCAATAGCATATGGTTAACACGTAAATAGAAGTAAAAGAAACGCGTACCTCTTTGATAATTTGATCAAGAAAATGAAACAAGCAATTAAAATAAATTGCCACTACGGTTGCTCACACAGTCACGTCAACCAAACACGTAAGCTTGCTAGGCTTAACTCCACTAACTAACAACCTTTGTATTATAACCGAATACCACACAAAACCCTTGATTTGTAATCGGAAAGAACTAGTACCGAATTAGGGTTTACAAAACCCTAATACAACCGAATAACCTTATGAACCGAATTCAAACAACTTGAAACCCTAGTTGGAGTTATTTCTGTCTTCGAACTACAATCACCACGAGCACCTGGTGTTTGGAACTAGTAATCGTCAAGCAGGGAAGTACCAGTTAGATTGATTAAACCTTAAAAGGTTTACCGAATATGGTGATGAACCGAAAATCAAACAAACCCTTGAAGGGTATTATAGAATTCGGCTGTTAAAGAAAAACAAGGAAACGATTTGCTGTTTGAGGATTTTGAGATAGTTAGATGCATCGAATGAATGAGGGGTGAAGAGTATTTATACTCATCAAGCCCTATTAGAGATGAACTAGGAGACAAGTCCTTGTTACAACACAATACCTCTTTTCCCTTGTCCTCCTTATCCTTTAATCGAACAAACACCCCTACTCGAACCTTCTTAGGAACCGGCCACTTTGGTTTAATCCTTAGAGTTCGGGTTTTGTTCATTCTAGTCCTTGGTTTATTATAAACGTGAAGTATTAAACGTATTCTCCGTGTATTAACGTGTGTGCCCCCAATAGGCTCACATATTCGTAATGTATTCGTGTTATTCGACTACCATAATCCAACAGCTCCCACTTGGGAGTCGGAGTAGCACATAACACTCATACCTATAATTGGCAAAGTCTAGCAACCCACACAATTATTTTTTCATTAGGAATATTATGAGATAAGAGTTTCAAAAATCATCTCTGCTATTTAATGGTTATAAATTTCTTGCTTTATAATCATCCTTTGGAGTTTTGGAAGTTTTTTTGTACCCTATTTGTCAAAACTAAAACCAAAATAAAATTTTAACTTCATAACTAAATTGGTTATGGGTTTAAGTCTTGTTTTATACATTAATAAACTTGTTATATATTTAGCGTTAGATCACGGCTGACCGTGGAGTAGGGCATCAATTGAATAAGGGACATACGATTTTACTATTTTAGTGTTGTACATCCAGTTTTCAGAAAAACGGCAACACAAGCCATCCTAAACAAGCTCCCATCAAGCTCACACAGAGCAATGGACAACATGACCGGGGAGACGCCGAGCAAAACAAGGGAGGTAAAACATATGTATTGAAAGATCATTTACTCACAAGCAATTCAGGATAAGTATTGAAAAAACCTGAGAAGAGAACAATTATGGTTAAGTGGACTGAAATTATGGTTAAAAAAAACATTTAACAAATGTATATGAAAAGAATAACATCAAAAGATTAGAACTTGAGATGTTGATACCTCCCTTGTAAAGAAAAGCAACCAATATTGCAATTAAAAAAATACAAAATAACAAAAATATAAGTCAGATCGAAAGAAACAACAAAAACAACACCAAAAACCTTTTTTAAGAACACAAGAATCTGCCATGTAGACTTTATAATTTGTATCTCAAATTCTGCTACAAGTGAATCAATGATGTAATACTAGAAAAAGAGCGTCTTTACTTTTACTGCTTAACACTAAACACATATAATTCAAGGTTGTATGATCATAGGTGTAGATCATTGTGAAGAATGTATCCTTTTGGTATGTTTGGCTCTGTTCACATACATTCAAACTTCATATGTGTTTTGCTAAGGATGTGTGATATTTCGTGACATGACCTTTAATACCACAACGACTGCTTTCATCAATGAATTACCTCCTTCTTGTATTTTCCCCGTGATTATGTTGTCTTTGATGAACTGGGATACGCATTGTCTCGTAACTAAAGCAACAAATTTGATGCCCTATCTTTTGCATATACACAAACACAACTTCATGTATACACAAACATAGGTTCATGCATACATGAAGTGTTTTGAAACCCGGTTCGACCCGGCCGGGTCAACCGGTTGAACCGGTTCCGGCCGAAAAAACGGGTCAAATTAAATCGGGTTTCATATTTTCGAAACCCGGTTTGACCCGTCGGGTTTGACCGGGTTTGGAGTGACCCGGGTCATGAGACCAGGCCGGGTTTCGGTTTTTTCGTACTTTTTTATAAATAAAACATGTTAATTGTATATATTTGCGACATAATTTTAATTTTACATGTTATATTTGTTAATAAATAGTCTTTAGGCTTAATATATGAAATATTTCATGATTTATATACATACTTTCTTTCTAATTATTGAAAAAAAATATATATATATATATATATTTTTTGGAAAACCGGGTTGACCCGGCGGTCCAACCGGTTGAACCGGTAACCCGGTGACTCGACCGGGTCGATTCAAAACCCGGTTTTCAAAACATTGGTTTTATCTATGGTTAGAATTCTTTTATAAATAAACCACGTCTTAAGTAGGTGTTAGTTTGCATGTCTTGTCGTAGATAAATTGTTTTGTTTGCAAATTCATATATGGTACCTCACTTGACTCACGATCAAATGAGAAAAAATATAAAAATAAAAAATATGAGAAATAAATATAATCATACATCATAAATGTACCGACATAAATTAGATGTCTCCTTAATTTTTCAGATGCACCTTAATGTATTTTCTGATAAAAATTAGATTTATATATGTATATTAAATGCATTTTCACAAGTTAGGCGAATCTTATGTATTTTTCGTCTTCTGCAGGTCAAATTTGTTGCTAGCACTACTTTGCATCGTTTTCAATTCAATGTCACTTTCGAAGCTAATTGGGGCGCATCTCAATGAATTAAGATGCATCTAATTCAAGTCGATGCATCTCAAATATGTGTTTATAATCATTTCTTATTCTTCTCATGTTTTCTTCTGAGTTTACCTTACCCATCCTCACACAAGGTATTAAGTGCATACAAGTCTTTAATCTAGTGGCATCTAAGTGGTTCAATTAATAAAAAAACAGTGAGTTTATGCTCAACAGACACAAATGTGTATATATATTTACTAGTTATACTTCCGTGCACGCCTAGAGTTTGAACATAAATCAAATTTAGTTTGGATGTTACTATCTTTTTATTGATAGCATATGTTCGATTTTTGTAATCTACAAGGTTGGACCCCGTTTCATATTAAACATATAATCCAATCGTTTTACAAAAACTGTTTGAGGTCTAATCTCCTATTGATGGAGTACAACAAGTGATATTTTTTAGCAAACCTAATTAAAAAATGCAAAACTTTGTACCATTAAATGATAGTAAGAAATCACTGTCAAATTGTCAATTACCTTTATGACCATAAATCTACAATGCATAGAATCCTTACATGGCATCAATTTTCAAAACCTTTTCATGGCAATCTCAAGCATTTTTTGAATTAACCAAGTCTTGATAAAAAAAACATCATAAATATTATAAAACATTCACGCGTAACTTACGTTGCAAAAAAGGCCTACAAGACTGATTAATCACCGCTAAGACACTACTGGGCCACCAACCTTTCCGATTTGTGTAAATCGGTTGAACAAATTGGTCAACTGTGATCAATGGCGGTCAACGACGATCAACGATGGTCAAACATGCCGGAAACATGCAAATCTTGCTGGAAATACCCAAAACTCACCGTAAACTTGTTTTAATCACTTATAGTAGTTGTTTATATCTATTACAAGTAAGTTTTTCTAAAAACATCTTGCCGGAAATACCAAAAACTTGCCAGAAATGTCAGTCTGATTAGCCCCGCATAAACCGATTACAAACTACATAGGGGTCGACCATCCGACTGCCAATTCACGATTTTCACAACCTTGTCGTAAGCATATGTATTAGGTAATTGTAAAGGACAATAAAGATGGCCCTTTTCCAAAATAAAAAGAGTCCAACCCTTGATTTTGAGATATAAAGCCATTTGTAAATTTAGTAAGTCCAACAATCTTGGAATTTACAGACAGTGATTTTGCTCCTAGTAGTTGGTAGATTTTTCGCTGAAGATGACGCAAGGTATGGCTTGTACCTTCTAAACAGACTGCTCATAATGTAGACTAGAATTCATAATAGGCTTATGATATATGTACCCTCCTTAAAATACAATTTGTACCCCCTCAGGTTTTTTGCGGGTTTTTTTTTGTATTTTATTTTTTTTGTATTTTTATAATTTTGTATATGTTATAAAACTGTGACACGGAAAAAACAGAACGAAAAATATAAAGTTTAACAGGTCAAAAGTATGAAACTGTCAAAAATTACGGAACAGAAACTGATAAAAAACTGCGTTGCACTGTAAAAAGGGGTACAAAAGGAATCTTTTGTACCTTTTTGTACTTTCTAGCGGGCTAAGGGGATACCAATAGTAGCACGCTTCATAATATTGACGGTTATTATTTAGATACATATTATATAATATAGATATTTTCTCAAATTTAATATCCTTTCATAAGATTATAACCTCATTTACACAAAAGAAGCTCCATAAATGTGACACTGCAATGCTTCCAAAGTAATTGGTATCGCGTAATAAAATGACTCTTCATGTTACAAATGCC
>BQNB010211599.1:0-10188 GCA_026074375.1 Tanacetum coccineum
TTAGCATCTTTACTGATATTTAGTTGTGATTTCGTTTTAAGCTTGGTTTGGATAAGTGAAAAGTAGGGGACGATGAATTTATCCTTTTTGGGGCATTCTCGGATCGAAATGCATCTTGTTCTATGATCCCTAACAGTTATGGAGATAACGAAAGTCGAAATAATCTCAGTTATATTAATTTTTAAAAAAAAATAGAAAATGGGGTGTTTTATAACTTGTGATTTCTTAACTCTCTCCACAAAAATCTTTGCTACTTTTTAAAGATTTAGTTTGAGGAAGTTTTGAGGTATTTGGTAATAAAGCATATAATATTGCGTGAGGACACGCAATCGCTTAGTTTGGGGAATTTTGATATGTATGAAAACACATATCTGTTTTATATCAAAAATGGCCCTAAAAAGACAAAATTGTGCTTTAAATGCTTGAATATTGCTTGTTTTGTCTTTGTGATTGTGTAGGTACGGATATTGCAAAAATCTCAAGAAAATGGTTGAAACCGGACAATCACGAATACGGGAACGGAATAGAGAATACAAGAGCCAGGAGAATGCTATCAAAGGTAAACCAAAGTCAACCCTTGGTCAACCAAAGTCAACACACAAAAAGACAAAACCAAAATTTCCCAAAACAGTCCCTTAAACAAATTTGCAAAAATAATCCCTAAACCCTAACGATGTTAACTCTTATAAATATAAAGAGTTAACACCCGTTAACTTTTATAACCCAAATCCAATACCTGTTGTCCCAAGCCCTGGCCCGAAACCCTTTATACCCGGCCCAAGTCAACAAAATATAAAACCCGGGTCAAAATAAACACAAACGCACCGTTATAAAAAGAAATGAGCGGGAAAGTAAGTTATTACTGTCCACCGTCTCTTTCGTTTTAACCTCGAGCTCAAAACAAATGGTAAAATCAAATTGACCACTTGGCTACGCAATTCAAGTAATAAAGACTGACATGGCAGAGTTATACATCATCAAACGCTCTTATTGGTCAATACCCAAAAGGGAATGACACGCGTACAATGGATGAAGCACACAAGTAATGGGGTTTTTACACTAAATCATGCCTAAAAGAAGCACAAAGGCCTATGACACACGGATGCCACGTTGGCAATCCATGTGCCCCTCAATCTAATCCAATGATGGAGAGAGAGCATCCAATGATTGAAGGAATGAAAGGACAGGATTTATGGGAGCATCTACCAACCTCCAAGGCCTAGAAGCATCCTTTCAGCACTATAAATAGCCCCTTACTCACACACAAGAATCATCTTCTCTTTTGTAGTTTTTAGCTTTTAAAAGTTTTTAGTTAAATTGTAATTTTTAGTTTAAGCTTAAGTAGTGTAATTTTTCAAGCTTATTGTACTCTTAATTTCACCTTATTGTAATCAGTTTTAATGTTAATGAAATCTTCTTTTGTTTTTACCTAATCCGTTTTACTTTACAAAATTTTTAAATCCTTACATGTTACTGTTTGATAAGCTTCCAATAAGCTCATACAAGCTCTTTGAGTCTCTAAGCTCAAATTGAGCTCATAATAAGCCCTTAATATACTTAAACCAATAAAATTAGTTTAAATACCTATGCTTATGGATTATGGACTTTTGGATGATAAGCTTACAATGGAAGAGCTTATGGGACCTCACTAGCTTATCCTTGTGATAAGCTGGAGCTGTTGAAAGCTCTTTTGAGCACTATTGTCTTTGTTTAGCTAAGGCTTTTGTAAGTTTCCTTTAAATTTTCAAGTATCTTAGTTTAATCATTGGCATTTGCTTATTTTCTGCTTAACTCTAGCTTAATTGTGCTTATTTCTCTTTCATTGAGCTTATTGATTATGTTTGATCATCTGTTTTTAGCTTTTATAGCTTAGATCTTAGATTTCTTAGTTTAAATTCATAAAACTATCAAAAAAAAATATTAGCTTAACTTGTAGCTTATTGTTTCTAGCTTATTTGCTTATAGTTTTATGCTTATTAAGGTTGTTATAAGCTATTTGTTATCTGGTATTGAACTTTTGTTCATTAAATCTTACATTCATAAGCTAGAAATGGATTTAAGTGCAATAAAGGGGTGTTTGGGACAAGCAGTATTAACTACAAGTTAATACTGTTTGTGGTCGTTTTATCCTTTAGTTACATTTGAATTTCCAAAACTAGGTTATAAGTGCAAGGTTTATAAGTTTGATTAGGAATAATTAAGTTTTCATAAGTTTTCTTATTGCTATATTAAACCTTTGAAAATTTTGCCAATTCTAGTTTCAAGCCCAGGTAGAATTTAGTTAATCTAGTTTTAGTATTTGTGTTGATTTAGGAGTTTTATTAAGTGTTGCATTTAGTTTTTAAGGTCTGTATTTGTTAGGATTTAAGTATTTGGTCATAAGCTTGCCAACTGCATCAGATAATGAAAATAACAAAGAGTCCATTTTTTAGCTTAAATTTCAGATGGTAATTGTAGCTTTTAGGATTTGATTTTCATAGCATAAGTAGGTCTAGGGTCATTAATCATTAGTATTAGCTTACTCTTTCAAAATAAGCTCTTTTGATTATCTGTTTTTAAGCTGCAATTGTGCTTTTTGTCTTTTCAAAACTCAAAACAAACTCAGTAACTGCTGAGTATTTTGACTGTTTTCAAAGTGTTTTTTCATTAAGCTCTCATTATTCAAAACAGTTTTAAAAAGCATTTTCATTAAGCATTTGAGTCATGCTTTCAAAATATATAAGCTTCATTTCTTGTAGAGCTTATTTGCTAGCTTAATATAAAACTCAAAAGTAGCTTAAGGTCTGTTTGAATTTAAGTTTTTATAAAGCTTATTGTGATTTTCAGCTTATTGTTTTGATCTAAAAATAAGCTCAAAGATCCCTGTAGGGACTGTTTGGGTCTCAGGTTTAGTCAAGAGCTTATTTCAGTTTTAATAGCTTATTTTCTTAAACTTTTGCTTAATTTGTTCTTAGTTTGATTATATATGTTAGTTAATTTAGAATTGGATGTATTTAAGTCTAGTCAGTGTTAACTAGTTTGCTTTTTCATCTAAAAATCCATAATTAGTGCAGAGTCCCTGTAGTTTTTTTCTTAGTGCTTTTTAGTTGCTTAATTAGATTTCAAAATGTGTTTAGCTTATTGTTTTAAGTAGATTTTTAGTTGTACTTTAAGATAGTGTTAAGCTCTTAGTTGTAAGAATCCATTTTAGTGCTTAAAATTAAGCTCAAAACAGTCCCTAAGGACTGTTTGGTTATTGGTTTTAATACTAGAGCTTATTTAGTTTTCTAGCTTATTACTTGCTTATTCCTAGTTCTATTTAGCTCATTAGCTTAGGTTTAGCATATAATAGCTTATTTAATCTTAACTTTAGCTTATTTAGAATTTTAGATTAATAGTTTAAGAAAAAGCCAAAAATATGAGTTAAGTGTTTCTGTCAGAGTTATAAGCTGTTTTTCAGCTTATTTAGGGCTTTTCATAAAAAGTTTCTTTTATTAAATTTGCTTATTTTTAGGTGCTTAAAAACTTTGCTTTTATAAGTTTTTAAAAATAAAAAAAGGGGGAAGGTGGAAATCGGGGGTGAGCAAGACTCGAACCCCCGACCTCAACACCCTCTACCCCTTTTATAACACCACAACACACACTCACTACCACTGCGCCATGGGGTCTTTTTCGTTATAGTCTTGCACAATTTAATTCTTATACTCGTTTTAGCCCATTTTGTCTATAAGCTGTTTTTAGCTTATTTCGTGGCTTATTCAATAAGCTGTGATCTCAAGCTTATTTTTCCTAGGTTCTAATTAGTATAAGCTATTTTTTGTATTTTTTCTAGAATTTTTATAGATAGTTTAGTATTTTTAAACATTTATTTTCATTAAAAACTTTAAAAAATCATAAAAAATAGAAAAATAATCAAAAAAATATAAATCTTTTTTAGAAAATTTTCTTTTATCATAAAGTTTCTAGGAAAATTAGTTTTGCCTTCGTAGGGTTTAATTTGCAAAAATTCGATTTTTAAAGAACGAGATTCGTTCCCGTTCTCATTTTTTGTGTTTTAAAGCTTATTTTAAATCCGTTTTTGTTCTAGTTTTCTTTAAACTTACTTTTTAGTCAATTAGAATCCATTTAAAAAGAAAAGTTCATTTTAGGTTTAATTTTGAAAAATTAGGTTTTTAATTGCTATTTAGGGTTCCCGTTTTGCGTTTTTAGTTAAAGTTTAATTTCCCGTTATTTGTTTTCATGCTTAATTGTTATCATTTGCTTATTTTAATTTGTAAAAGTAGATAATCAAATCAATCTTTGTTTCCAATTCAAATCATTGTCCGAACATCAAACGTAGTTTCAATTTCATAAATCGTTGGGGAATAACGACCCGGTAATCATACTTTCCGGTTAATATACGTATTATATTATATATATATTTGAAGATTTTCCTTTTTACCTTTGTCCTCAAGGGTAATTTGGTAATTTTCCATCATATTATATATTTTATTATTACGTATATAAGATTCTACGAATCACCCACTTGAAAATTTTACTAATTGATTTTGAATTTGAACGCTCTTCTTATTGATTTTAATTCGCATATGTTGTTTCGTAATATATCCTTTTGAGATTTTCCTGTTAATGGGAGTATGACTTTTATATGTCATTGCATGAACCTTCATTGTTTTGGAAAACAGTTATAAACTTACTCCCGCGTAATATGTCGTTTGGAAACGTCTATCTTTGGAACTTTCGAATGAAGTTGGTGTTTGCGTTTGATTCTCTCGTATCGACCTCTACTTAGTAAGTCATGAAATGTTTGATTATGGAAATCCATGAGTTTTTGTGTTTGAAGGAGTGTTAAGTCATTGGGTATGACTTTGTATTGGCATTTGAAGGAATTAAAATGGTGTTTGATTGGATTTTGAAATGGATTATACGGCAGTTTGTAACCAGCAGGTTGTGGGGTTGATTGTGAATTATTTTTGGTCATAAGGCACCTGGGAAATCCAATATGGATGTGGGCATATGTCTTAAGTATATGTGGTTCTTTGGATAGGGTCGTATCTCCTCCGGATGAGTGAGATATCATCATTTTTGTAAAAATAGTCAAATCGAGTATACCGTTGGGAAAAGGAGTATAACTCTATATTTTTGTAATAACTTTTCAAAATAAAATTTAGGTACCTGTAGAAGACTCTTAGGGCTATCACCTCCAATTGGTTTCACATCAAAAGCATCAATAAATTTCAAATTTCGCTCATTTTTGTAAGCTACAAAAATTTGTCAAAATTTCTTTGGGGATTGCTTTGGGATAGCAGCTTGTTGGGTATGTTTCAAAATATTTTGGTCTATGAAGACCTAGGAAATTGGACTAGGATGTAGAAAGACATCTTAGGTACATATAGGAATTCGGATGGAGTCGTATCGACGCCCGACGAATGAGATATCGCTAAAATGGTAAAACTAGTCAGAAAATTTAGACCAGAATTTGAATGAGTAATAAGTTCAAAAACTTATACAGCAACACTTAAATATGTAAAACTATAAGTTCTAGATATCGAACAAACTTAGATTTGAGCAGTCGTTTCGGATTTTACGGACGCACAGTTTAGGAGATACACTCAATTTAGTGTAGCCATGAAATTTTAGTAAAGGGCAACCTTGATAGAATAGGGGCAAAATGGTAACTTCACCTTGGTTTTGAATCTTTCTGGGCAGTGGGCCCTATGTTTCTGAAAATTATACTCGAAATGCTTTCCGTAGACGAAAACCTCATACTTTTACCATCCACGTACTAGCAAGTAGGAGAACTTCAAGACTTAGGTTTATTGGATTAAGGTTATTGTTACCTCAGAGTTTTATATTATCACCGGTGTGGTGATTGTGTACTCTTTAGCTATTACTTTTAATTTAGAACTCTAGGAGAGTTCATGTATATGTATTTTATGTATTGGAAACTTAAAACCGTTACGGTTGGATATACTGGCTTTGAAAGCCAATGATGTATCCCTTTTTGAGGAAAATTGGTATGTATGTATGTTATTTTCGGCGTTTGTTATTACGATTGTTGTAATTGTTCTCGGTTATGAGTTATGAGGATGTGTCATTGTATAGGTTGTACTATGAGTGAAGCCTGGAGGTTATGGTTACCCCCGAGGCACTTGGCTTGTGTGAGATTGATATGAACTCGAGTGACTAAGTGATTTTAGTTAGCGAATTTCCACACGTGTGTATTACTTTCTTGCATAGTCCATGAGTGGGTATTATTTTTGGAACTTGCCGTGACCGTTGACCAAACCGTATCTAATGATGTTTTATGAATTGATGATTTTAAAACTGTGAATTGCAATAACGAATTTGTGTGTCGAACAAATGTCGTTGCGCGAATCATATTGACTATGTTGTATAAATTGTTTGTGTAAAGAATGGAAAAATATGTTTTCAAATTTCATAAACTGACCTGTGGTGTCAAATAAATCTTCTTTTATAAAAAAAATTTTAATTATAAAAATAAAAATATTCCTTTTTACATAATGTGCATGAATAAATTTTCTTTTTTTAATAAGAATGGAAGGTGGTGCTATCTGTTTTTCTTTCTTTTGAAACAATTAAATTTTTTACTCTTTGAAAAATTTCTTGGAATTAACTTACGCATGTAGCGTACGAAAAAGAAACGTTTTGATGAGAAAGGACATGATTTTGTTTGGTCCTCAATTATGCATAACCTGATCAACTATGCATAATTTAGGAAGAACCACGCTATGTCGGATAAATCGTCACCCTTAAAACGCTTAGTAATTAAGATAAATGTTTGGGTCAAGCTTCCGGAAGGAGAAAATATTTTTACCCTATTACGGATTCTTATGCAAGTAACCCTATCCTTATCGACTGCATGGAGAGAGTCTCATGCGTGTCATGATGACCGAGTCGTTTCGAAGCGGAAATACCTACAGTATTATTCGGAACGAGTGTGTCTAGAAAGGAGTAATGTTTAGTTCGTAGTATCTAGGAGCGGTGATTGTTATGAAGACGTGTCAAGACTAAGTATGGTCGGTGTGCTAGTAAGAAATGATAGATTTGAGCTATCAAGGGTGTAAACTTGATATCGACACTGAGAAGGGATCTTCTTGGAGATGTAAAGATTCCTAAGGTGGGTGGAAGCTGAGATGGTTAGTCCCGAGGTTAAAAGTAAGAAATGGAAAAGACCTCTCCTACACTGGATGTATGACGCCTTAAATGTATCAACTGATGGTCGTGAAGAAGACTTCTATCCCCGAAATGGAGTGTAGTGGTAGTGTAGTCGTAAGTATACCTGATGACGTCAAGGATTTTAATGGGACACTATACGATACTTGACCTACGGTTAAGTGTAGTGGCCCTTACTCCAGGTCGTGACAACCCAAGGGCATAAAGAGTGGCGAATTGATTGAGATTCTAGCTAAATGGTAACGTCTGTTTCCATTACTAGAGGAACAACCAAAATAGCCAATGTCATAAGTCGAGCGGTATTGAATTAGAAATGTGAGTATTTTGACTTGATGATTTGATTCATCAATGATGCTACGTAATGGGATGGGACTAAGCCAGCGATGCTAGTCGCCATGAAGAAACGTTGAAATTTTTGATTTTTGTCGAACGAGCAATAAGTCCATGATGCTCATTGTTCTCTTAATTGATTATGATTTGTCATTTGACATTATGTGTTATAGCGGGATTGTCGCCGCCGAATTATGTGGAATATGTGCTGTATGTGTTATGTGCTTTAAATGGTAGTGAGCGTTCATTTCACTTTTTCATGGCCAGTGATGCGACTTAGGTTGTAAGTAAATAGGTATAATCGCCCAAGTGAGAATTTAGGACGTAATAAGGTGGGTGGACATCGCCAAAAGTCTTGTTGACGATTGTGGCTTGAAGTACCCATGAGAGTGAGTGTAGACTAATTAGAATTAGCTGTGTTTATGTTGAAATTATCGTCGAGGTGGCTTGACTTTCTGGCAAACTCGGTACGATGAGGAAAATGCGACCGGAGAGGTATAAACCTAGGTGTTAGAATGAATAATTATGTCGAAGGCTCCAAAGGAAAGCGAATATGATATGTAATAATAGTCGCCAATGCTTGGTTAAAAGCGGGCGTGATGAATGCCTTAGTATGAGGCCAATTCATCGAGTCATCGTGTAAAAGATGGCGAGCGTACAATAGGTACTTATGTTATTATGTGGGCAATATCATAAGATGATTAGGAGATCTAATGTGTTTAGGATTATTTTTCGCAACCGGTGAGGCATTATTGAATGAGACCGGAAGAGCGACAAGTGTATTTTGGTTTTGAATAATGATGAGTATTTTGATTTGGATAATGATATAAATATATATACCGAATTTGATTATTGACGTCTATCTTGGTATTAGTTAGCGACGTATGTTTTGGATTTTTGGTAACGAAGAATATTCTCGGTTTTGAATATTGGTATAATTTCGTACTTGAGTGCGACATATACTTTGATTTTAATTAACGACGTAAGTTTTAGCCTTTGTTTTGATAAGCGAGGTGCGCTGGGTTTTGTTGTTTATATGATCCCCAACTAAGTTTGGATCGATCATCCATTTTAGAAAATTTCTCGGGAGAACGACATAATAATTATTTTAATCAGATATATTCCGTGACGTATATTGTTCCTTATAAAGAACGCGACTATAAAAGTTAGAACGACGTGATTTGGTTTTGTCGAATATATTTTCGCAACTTGTTTTTGCCTCTTTAGATAAGAGTTACTATAGTTTTGTTTTGATTTCGTGGGTATAATTTACCGCTTGTTTTGTTGACTTCCCATCCGGAATAGTCAGAGCGAATATTGTATCACATATTTATTTTGAAAGGACGTAGGAGTCTGCGCGACGATGAAGCCGTCATGCCGCGAACGAAAGATAAGACGAGTGAGAAAGCACGAGCACCGAGGACGACGCTCCTTTAAAGTGGGTGGAATGTAACAAACCGAGAGTCACGATGCGTATGACGATCGCGAGTTCGACGTCATTATTATTATTTTACGAGTTTTCGTAAACAAACGTCGACATTTAAAATTTTATTTGTCGTAAATAATTATTTTCGTATTTTATTACGAATAAATTGGACCAGATTTGATAATTTTTATTTTTAACGTTTCGCGAGTCAACGTTTGACTACGCGTTCGTTAGTCGTTTTGAGCATCGTTAAAATTTACGACGCGTCTTGTTATTATTTTTAAGATCGGAAATTTATTATTTTTACGAATGTCGTATTTTTGTTCTTTGCCTTGAGCCGGACTCGCGTTTTAATATGTACACATTTTTTTAAAAGTTTTAAATTAAAATTAGTGGGACATAAATAAAATATTTACGAATGTGGTGACCCGAGCCTCGGTCGGCTACATAAACCGAAATGAACACCCTTGGTGACTAGATTTGAAGGACCTTGGAGGAGGAAGGACTAAAAGTGTTAAATTGCCAAACTAATTTTCTATAAAATGAGGCTTATACTCCTTATTTTCATTTTTAGAAAACAAAAAAAAAATCTCCTCCCTTGTTCTTACACCACCACCGCCGGCCACACACTCACCACCACCAAAACCGACCAAAAACCCGCATGCAATACGATCCGAATATAAAATATTGATCCTTACACAAAAATAAACATATCCCCACTTGAATTTTCGACATGCAATGAGTATTTCTCTAGTTGAAATTTGGTTCGAGTTTGGTCGAAATGGGTTGAAAGTATTGATTTTTGGGTGATAAATAAACATTGTATCTAGTTGGTTTAATTGGAAAATGTGTTGTTTGGTTGTTAGTAGTCACGTCCGAACTCGGCCAAGAGAGGGAGAAAGCCGAAAACATTTTTATGTTGGTTGTAAGCATTTTATTTACATTGTTGTGATGTTATTATTTTCTCGTATTGTGTTTCGATGGTTTCGTGTGATGAAATCCGATGAACTTGCGTTGATTGGATTAGTTTTGATATGAGTTGATTGAGCGAAATAGATATCATGTATAGGTTATTTTAGATAAGTTGTGAGATGATTTTTCGGTCGAAAATGGATTTTGGCGTGTTTTGTAACTTGTAAATTCGAGAAGAAAACAGGGCGGGTATTTCGAGGGTCGATAAATTTCAATAAACTGATTTTTGATTTAGAAATATGATAGAGTTCGTCCTAATGTACGTTTCGGTAATTTGAACGTCCCGT
>BQNB010211600.1:0-10188 GCA_026074375.1 Tanacetum coccineum
AGGTAAATTATGGATGGCCTTGGGTTAGAGCTTCTTGGGAAGCATATAGGTTTGTATAAGCTGATTTGAGAACTTACTTCATTGCTAAAAGCATTGGACCTTTGTAAGTTTCCATTTTTAAATTTTTGCTTATTTTACTGTTCATTTGCTTATTTATTGCTTATTCCTTCTTTTTATTTCTTATTTATGTTATTTGTTGCTTACTTATGCTTATTTATTGCTTTTGTGTACTTTGTTTAAGTTTTTGCTTAAAACTGTCCTTTATTGCTTTCAAACTGCTTATTCTTATTTGCTAAATTTAGTGCTTATCTTTGTTTGAAATTTGCTTTTATTTGCTTAACTTTGCTTTGTTATTATTTGTCTTTAAATTTCCTTGCTTAAATCAGTGTTTATCAGCTTAAAAAAGGATTTAAAAAGCTTAAAGGGGTGTTTGGGACAGCAGTCAAAAAGGGTCAAACTTGGTTTAAAAACTGTTTTGGTTATTTGGGCAGCTTGCTCAAGCCATTTTAAACTGTTTTTAATCTATTTTCAAAAGCTTTTAAGTCTTAAAGGTTGTTTTAAGATTTTTTTTTAAAAGGTCTTTGAAACTGTGGTGACAAATCAGTTTACAAGAGCTTATTAGATTAATGTTTTTTGTTAAGTAGTTTTAAGTGTTTTTTTTAAGTGTCAATGCAGTATCCCAAGTGTCTTTTATTTTACTTTTGGTTTGTCAAAAATCTGTTAATTTTGGTTAGGAGTATTTTAAGTTTAAAAACAGTCATTTTCAATCTCATATCTAGGTTAGTAAAAATAGTTTCTAGAGTTTAATTTTAAGTAGATAAGCTTTTTAGTCGTCAAACTCCATCTGTTTTAACCTATTTTTCATTTTGAAGCTTAATTTCTAGCTTATTTGTAGGCCTGCATAGTGCTATTTTTCTTTTTAAGAAAACCAAAAAATGCATACTGTTTGTAAAACAGCTATTTTCACTAGCCTTTTTAGTAGCTGATTTGATTTTCAAACAACTTTTTCTTTGCTTATAATTGTAGCCCATAAGCCAAGCTTTAAGCTCATATAAGCCAAATAGCCATAAGGTTCCCTTTAAGTGCTTAAAATTAAGCCCAAAAGTCCCCTTGTGGCTATTTGGTTCTCAGATTTGGCCCAAAGTGCTTCTTTGCTTATTTGAGTTTTTGGTTTATTTTAATTGCTTATTTTAGGATTATTCTTGCTTATTAGGTTAAATTAAATCCCTGTTAGCTTATTAGTCTTAGGTTAGAGCATATTAGAGCTTATTGGTTCTTTTTAGTTTTAAAGCTCTTTAAGTATTTTTGTTCTTTTAAGCTTATTTTGTTAGCTTATTGTTGTTTCATGAGGCGTGGGATCGATACAAAGATCTGCTTCGTGCTTGTCCTCATCATGGTTTTACCGAATTGCACCAACTTGATACTTTCTACAATGCATTGAACCCGACCGACCAAGATTCTTTGAATTCTGTCGCCGGTGGCAATCTTTTGGAAAGAAGTACTCGAGATGTGTTGACGATTATCGAAAACAAATCCAAGGTTCGCAATTCATAAAACAAATCGATTGTTTCTCAAGGGAAATCAAGTGATGTTAATTATTCTTCTTCCTCTGATATAGCCAAACTTACTAATGCAGTAAATCGGCAAACAAGTGTTGTGACTACCGCCATGAGGGCTATTCTCAAACAATTCCAAGCAACCCCACCTCCAGCTTCTGTAAAGGCTGTTGAGGAGATTTGTGTTACGTGCGGTGGTGCTTATCCATATTATCAGTGTCTTGCCGCCGATGGTAACACTTTCCCGGAATATCGGGATAATATCCAAGGATACGTTGCAGCAGCCGTGGGGTAACTATAATCAGGGTAATTCCGGTTATCGTCCTCCGGGTGTGGCTAATCAAACTAGACCATCGGGTCTTGCTCAACCAAACGTGCAAAATAATCAAAACCGGTTTAGCCAACCTCAAGGAAATAATCGAGGAAAAAATTTCAATCAAAATCCAACTTATCAAGCTCCAATTCAACAAAATCAAAGTGTTCCTTTAAGTGAGTTGGAAAAATTTAAGAAGATAAATGATGTAATATAGAAAGCCAAGCAAACTCAAATTAACAATGTGAAAAATGATTAAGTAAATGAAATGCAAAATTCGATTCAAACTTCAATGTCAAATCAAACTAACGAGCTTAAGAACATGATGACAAGCTTCTTTCAAATAAACACCACTTCTACCTCGGGTATGGGATCTCTCCCTAGCAACACTATTGCTAACCCATTACCACTCGAAGTGGTCTTGTTCTTGATGGACCTTCTGTTCCTATGACTCTTCCATTCATTAATCCGGAGGAGGATGAACGTGTAGAGGAGACTTTAACGGACCCGAAACATGGTGAGTTTACCATTAAGGTCCCACCTACTCTTGTCCAAAAAGCTAAACCTCCTTCTCAAAGAAATTATGTGGTTCACCAAAGGGATCCTCGTCACCCTCATATCCCTTATCCTTCTAGAATGAACCAAGAGAAACAAAAAGAAAAAGATAAAGTCTAAATTCACAAATTTTGGCAAATGTTCAAACAACTTCACATCAATATCTCTCTTACCGATGCTTTGATTCTAATCCCGAAATACAAAAAAAATACTTAAGTCTCTCCTTTCCAACAAGGATAAACTTTTAGAGCTAGCAAATATACCCCTCAATGAAAATTGCTCAGTAGTTATCCTAAAGAAGTTACCCGAAAAACTAGGAGACCCTGGGAAATTTCTCATTCCGTGTGGTTTTAGTGAGCTCAAGTGGCAAGACCCTAGCCGATCTAGGCTGCTAGCATAAACTAAAATCTTTGATACCACTACTCATTGGGAAAAAATTTAGGTTTACCCGGAAGGCTATTTTCCACCCAAATGACTTCTTGAAACTTGTTAATCGTGAGATTTGTCACTCCGGTTGGAATTGCTAAGAGAATGTTCTTTGTTCCGTTGGAAAAAGTTTCACATTCCCCTCGACACACCCCCCCCCCGCTAATTTTTTGTCATTGGTTGATAACCAACAGCTATCCCTATCTTTGTCCCGCCCAATCTTGGGTAGACCATTTTTTACGAATCCCTCATGCTTTGTATTGACGTTCCATGAGAAGAAATGATTCTCCGTGATAGTAATGAAAGATTAACCTTAAATATGAGACATGACACTTCAAGCTATTCAACTCAACCTCATCAAGAATCAATCAACGTGATTGATGTCTATAATGTTTCACATGAGGAAATTTTTTAAGATTTGTTTGGCAACAAACACCAAGTGGCAAGTCCCCTACTTCCTCTCTCACTTTTCATACCGACTTAATTCACCGGAAGTTAATAATGATATATTTGATCTGGAAGGAGACATTATTGAGAACTTGCTAAATCTTGATAAAACCAAAGATCTCCCTCCATATCATGATAATCCATTAAGTGGCAATCCCACTCTGATTTCAAAAACCGTAACCAAGTCTTCTTCTTCCCCCACGCTTACTTCCATCGAAGAAAGTGATTTAATTTAGGAAGAATTCGAAGATTGTCTCGCAAGTGATTCATTTCTGCCGGGAAATAGTAATCCTTCATCTCTTCTCCCTCCTTTTCATAATTCTTTAAGTGGCAATACCACTTCTTCTTCACCTAGTCTCCCGATTTCTGAGACTAGCGACTATTTTCTTGAGGAGTTCGCCGATGAACTCGCTCTTATCACATTTCCACCAAGAAATGATGATCTTCCCATTAATGCCGAATCTGATCTTTGAGAATTAGAGTATTTGCTTAACCATGATCCTATCAAGGAAATGGATTTTACTCTCGAAGATTCGGTTGATTCTCCTTATGACAATCTTGTTGATACCATTCCTAAGATGTTCACCGATGAACATGCTCTTGATTACTCATCCCCACCATTATGGATTGATTATGATGATAATCTTTTTGATCTTGAGACCGTTAATGATAATACATATTATGAAACCCTTAGACTCCAAGGAAGAAAATCAAAGATTCTCGAAATCTTGAATTGACGAACTTGATCCAACCAATGAAGAAGTGATTCCTCCTTCCCCCGAGTGTGACTCCAGTTTTATCTACTGAGGATATTTTCCATGTTAGAGTCATTTTCCTTTCAACCAACAACGAGAACAATGTATTTAATCCGGGTATACTCATTCATAAGAACCTTTATGAAGTCACCAATCTTGCAACAATGGAAAGGAATGTAAAGAAGGGTCCATCAAAATTGCTTTATTAAATCTTGAGTATTTATCTTCCTCTCCTCTTTTCTCTTTATGAACTTTCTATCCCACAAAGAAGTATTCCGGGTCCAGAACTCGACTCTCGTTTTCATCCCCCCAAAAATGAGGGAAAAATTTTTCGAACCCCCCGGGATTCTAACTTCTAAAGGAGTTCATAACTCTTCTCCCGGAATTATCTCATCGGGGCTCTAAAGCTTTCAAAGTCATTAAAATTTTTAAAAGACCGATGAAGATTTTTCCTTGCTCTTTTGGAGAGGACATCCGTGTTTTGGATGTTCCGTGTCTCCGTTTCTATCCCCTTGACCAGCTTAAGTATGGGGGGATCGGGTCAAGCTAAGTGACCTAAAACAAGCGCTTCATGGGTGGCAACTCATGCTTATCCTAATATTATCATAGTAGTAGTATGCTAGTTTAGTAGTAATGAATAAGTTTTTTTTTGTAAGGAGGCTCGCCTCTTTCCATTTTTCATGCTTTTTTGTGTATGTCCAGGATTGCCTGGATTTTGAAGCCTCTCGTGCTCGCAGTTTTTGTCCTTCGATCACTCGAGCTTTACATCCTCAGCTTCATTTTGGGAATCCGATATCCAAATCTTATCGACTAATGTTTATCTTTGTGCATACTTAATACACGGCCTTAGTTTTGCGTAGAGATCCTTCTTAAAACATTAAGGATAATGTTTAATTCTAGTATGGGGGGATCTATCGATTTGATTATGCCTGGCAAATCATTGTGTTTTACGTAATCGCTTATTTACCACCAAAAAAACCAAAAAAAAAGAAAAAATTTTAAAATTTTTCAAAAATACAAAGAGTGTTTTGTCACAATTTTGACCTTTCCTGATTGGGAGAATAAAATAAATTTTAACTCTATGAGCGTGTTGAAGCTCTAGCTTGTTCCTTAAACCTTTAGCTAATCATCACGGATCTTCCTGAAGAACAAAAAATGATAGAGTTAAGTAGGGTGATGGATGCGTAAACAGGTTTATTTGGAAATCTTAAGAGCTCATGTGTGTAATTTGTGGCTTTTTCTCCCATAAGCTCCTAACCAGACTAATAATACGTGCTGCTTTTGGAAATTAAACTTAAATCAACAATTTTTAAATTTGAAATGTAGTTGATAGTAATGAAAATATTTAGACTTAGTTCAAATTTATTATACTTAAATTTATCCCTAAAAAGAAATTTTTCTATATAAAAAAAAAAAAAATTGAAAAAAATGAAGGAATTGATATGATGTAGTAAATAATTATAAATATGATGAGCTGATAAAAGTTTGCTGCATCTTGCCGGCTCACAACCGATGTTGCAGTCTTCAAAAAGAAAGCCTATAGTATGAATAATAATCTGAGACTGATAAAAGTTTGTTGCATCTTGCCGGCTCACAACCGATGTTGCAGCCTTCTAAAAGGCCGAGGATTACATATATTTTAATGGATGAGTAAATTATATTAAGAGTAGTAAATGTGAATTAATAAATATAGGGAAAATCCTCTTTTTCATTAAATTTAAATATGCTTTTGACTAAGACTATTTCATTTAAGTTTTATCTAATAAAGCCAAGTATATACAGAAACCTAAGCGTCTTTTAAAACCATAAGGGTCCGTGATTCCGATACTAGTCTCTTTATGGGTGTCAACAGCCAGTCACATAGCCTGTAAGGGTTGGATGTGGCCGAGAAAACGAAAGTCGCTACATTGGGATTTTTGATACCCCTTTATTCGCCTTTAAACTCAATAATCTTGGGTGGAACGTGAAAAGCAGAGAATTTGCAAAACGATTAAGCCATAGTAAGTAAATTTCAAATAGCATCATATCACACTGAATATATACAACCATTTGTCGGGAGTTGGAAAAAGTTTCACAAGGTTACAGAATACTAGTATTGTTATCATCTTAACTTATAATTAAAGGTGATATCGTTTTTAAAGCTTGTGTTTTGGAATAAGTAAAAAGTTGGGAACGATGAATTTATCCTTTTTGGGGCATTTTAAGATTGAAATGTTTCAGTGTTCTTTTATACTAAAGTTATAAATAAACAAAGTCAAATATGTAAGTATAGTTGCTTTAAAAGAAAAGGAACTCCAAAAAAAAAAATGAGAAAAATGGAAAGAACAAAAATATGTGTAGGAATAAGTGAATACATTTAAAAATGGTAAAAACGGAACTTTTCAAAACTTATGAGTCTTTCATTCCCCTTGACGAACACTTAGCTACTTTTCGAGGTTATTAGTCGATGGGGATTAAGAGTCTTAGTTTTCTAAGTGTTTACTTATAGCATTACGTGAGGACACGCAATAGTTTAGTATGGGAGATTTTGGTATGTGCTTAATTACACATACCATTTTCCATTTAAACCGGACTTAAATGACCAAAAACGTACCAAAAATACATTGTATTTGTATGTTTTCGCTTATATTGTGCAGGAAACGGATATCCGAGAAAAGGACGAAAAATCAAGCCAAAACGGACAAAACCGAGCACCAAATGGAAGAGCATGAAAAAGACAAAGTCAAATCAAATTCAAAGTCTAAAAAGTCAAAGTCAAAGTCAACCCCGACAAAGTCAACAGTCAAAATCAAAGCCGAAACCGAAAAAAAATGTTAAATGGGCTCACTCGTACACATTTAATGGGCCGGGTCAACCCATTTAAATATTATGAAGACAAAAAGGCCCATAATCCCTCTTTAATGTCAAACATGGCCCAAACATATATAAGGCCTAAATTACTTAACTGTCGTTAAGTCATTCCACCCTAACAACCTTTTTCATCGTTAGTCATAAAGGACTCCCTTTGCAAAAAAGCACACTACACCATGGAGGACTAAAGTTGCCAACCTACAAAAAAAATTCATACCACCTCAAGGACTTTTAATGTCATACATACATACACGTTGAGGGGCTTGTTCTGCCAAACCCCAAAACCTTTACCCTGTATAACCCAAAAACAAATTTCCCGCCAATCACCCCTGTCATCTCCCCTGTCCCTTTCCCCCTCCTTGTTTACTGTTCACCCCAGCCAAAACATCACTCTCAAACCCTCACCCCACTTCATATGACTACAAAAGACACCTTGGCAATCCCTCAAAACCCTATTGGACAATGAATCAAGACAAAGGGTTAATGGTTGAGATCAAACGGATTGGGCACCAAGCATAATAGATGGCCAAGATTACTTTGGGGATACTACTCACACAACAAACACAATCCTTGGGCTCTCTCATTGAAGAAACACAGCAAGAAAGCCAAGACTTAGTATAAATTTAGGCATTTATAGCTTATAGTTTCTTTGTCGAATTTTTGTTAAGTCCATTGTTTGTATTAACAAGATTTGTACCAATTTTAATACTGTCTTTTAAATACCTGTCATTTAATTTTATTGTCATTTAAATTTTAGCATTGTAATTTTCTTTTAAGTTAATGAAAATTTTAAGTTTTCTTTAAATATTGTCTTTTACTTATATTGCAATTAAATACTTCTTAAGCTCTTTAAGAAAGCCTTTTAAGTCATTAAAAGTTTTAAATAACAGTTTGCTTTATGTTCTGTTCTACAAATCCAAAAAAATTACAAAAAAGAAGCTGTCAAAAGCAAGGGACCAAGGTTTTATTGTGGATGGCCTTGGGTTAGAGCTTCTTGGGAAGCATATATGTTTGTATAAGCTGGTTTGAGAGCTTATTTCATTGCCAAAAGCATTGTACCCTTTGTAAGTCTCCATTTTTAAATTTTTTGCTTATTTTACTGTTCATTTGCTTATTTATTGCTTATTCCTGCTTTTTATTGCTTATTTATGTTATTTGTTGCTTACTTATGCTTATTTATTGCTTTTGTGTACTTTGTTTAAGTTTTTGCTTAAAACTGTCCTTTATTGCTTTCAAATTGCTCATATATTATTTGCTTATTTTAGTGCTTATTGTTGTGTGCTTATCTGTTTATTTTTGCTTAATATTTATTGGTTGTTATCTGTTTTCAAACCCTATTGCTTAAATCAGCTTAAAAAAGGACTTAGAAAATTTAAAGGCATAAGAGGTCAAATGGGTCAAACTGTGTAAAAATTCATTTGGGTCACTTGGCCACTTTTGGTCAGCCTTCTTAAGTTGTTTTCAAGTTGTTTTCAAAGATTTTTAAGCTTGTTTGTTTGTTTAAGAGCTATGTAAAAATGTGGTGATAGAACAAGTTTTTAAATAGCTTATTAGATTAGGATTTCAAAACCAGTTGTTAAGTAGTTTTAAGTGTTGTTTTTAAGTGTCAATGCAGTATCCCAAGTGTCTTTTATTTTACTTTTGGTTTGTCAAAAATCTGTCAATTTTGGTTAGGAGTATTTTAAGTTTAAAAACAGTCATTTTCAATCTCATATCTAGGTTAGTAAAAATAGTTTCTAGAGTTTAATTTTAACTAGATAAGCTTTTTAGTCGTCAAACTCCATCTGTTTTAACCTATTTTTCATTTTGAAGCTTAATTTCTAGCTTATTTGTAGGCCTGCATTGTGCTATTTTTCTTTTTAAGAAAACTAAAAAATGCATACTGTCTGAAAACAACTATTTTCACTAGCCTTTTTAGTAGCTGATTTGATTTTTAAACAACTTTTTCTTTGCTTATAATTGTAGCCCATAAGCCAAGCTTTAAGCTCATATAAGCCAAATAGCCATAAGGTCCCCTTTAAGTGCTTAAAATTAAGCCTAAAAGTCCCCTTATGGCTGTTTGGTTCTCGGATTTGGCCTAAAGTGCTTCTTTGCTTATTTGAGTTTTTGGTTTATTTTAATTGCTTATTTTAGGATTATTCTTTCTTATTAGCTTAAATTAAATCCCTTTTAGCTTATTAGTCTTAGGTTAGAACCTATTAGAGCTTATTGGTTCTTTTTAGTTAGAATTTTTAGTTTTAAAGCTCTTTAAGTATTTAAGGCTTATTTGTTTTTTAAATTACTTTTTCTTTGCTGTTCTAAATAGCTTATTGTACAAGCTTTTTAGCTGTACAACTCATTAAGCCATAAGGTTCTCTTTTGGTGCTTAAAAATAAGCCTAAAAGTGCCCCTCGTGGCTATTTGATTGCCAGTTTTTGTCCTTTTTGCTTATTTGAAATTTTTGCTTATCTGCTTGTTTCATTAGCTTATTTTTGGTTAAATTTGCTTATTAGGAGTAGAGTATGATCTGTCTTAGCTTATTTGTTTATGTCTCTTGCTTATTTGTTCTTAAAAGTAGCCAACAGTTTAGCCTTTAGGACTTAGAGTAAAAAAAGTGAATTTTGTCATTTCTTTTTGCTTATTTCAGCTTATTTTTAAGATTTTGTAAAAAGTCATTTTTTTAAAGTTGTTTTTCTTGCATTCTGTTTAACTTAATCTACTTTTCTGTAATTTTTCAGATTTTTCCAAATTAATTTAGTATTTTTAATCAATTTTTCTTTTTAAAACTGTTTTTAAATCATAATAAATTATTAAAAAGTCAAAAAAATATAATTCTTTTTTAAAAAAAATTTCTTTTATCAATTAGCATCTTAGGAAAATTAAATTTGCGTTCGTAGAATTAAAATTTCAAAATTTTGTTTTTAAAGAACGGGATTTGACCTCGTTCTCGTTTTTAGGTTTTAATCCCTCGTTTGCTTTCGTTTTTAGGTTTTCCTTATTCGTTTTTGCATTTTAATCGTAGAATTAGAAATCCCAACCTAAAAATCTTTAACCATTCAAAAACGCGATCACGTACCGATTCTCAATTCACGCCTCGTTGGGAAACGACCCGGGGGATTTTTGATTTTCCTTTGGTCAAAAGGAATTTTTTGAGTCTTTCGGAATACGTATACTATAATTGATATATAATTAACCCTCAAAAAGGTCGGTTATCACCCCACAAGGTACGATTTTCTGACCATATTTTATACACATACACTCTGACATTCTCTGACAAAAACATGAATACTTACTCTCACGCCGGAGT
>BQNB010211602.1:0-10188 GCA_026074375.1 Tanacetum coccineum
GTCATAACTGTCAGTGATAGGCGCAGCCAAAGTGAGTCATTTCGAAATCAATTGTCGCGTCCTCTACATAATTCCCTTACTAAATTTGTTTCGTGTGTTTTATATTCCTTCTTATAATGCAGGATGGATGTCGTTCAGTAAACGACCGGGAAAGAATACCCCACAGTGTTATACAAAAGCTCTAAATTCCTTAAAGAACTGGAACAACCGATTTTTTTGGGTGGACGAGAGAGTTTTCCCCACCGTCGTAGACTGGCGCATAAATGCTCCGAAGGATGAGATGCCAGTAAGGGGTTCCTACTCCGCGGAGGATGTAGCAGTATTGAACACACGTCGTACCCCTATCCAAAAACAACTAGAAGCTCTGTTATGCATAGTAGGATTGAGCTGGAGATACTTTCTGGGGGATGACGTGTACCCCACATTCCTTAATGACGATGACCGGGGTGGGTGTTTGTAAACAATCATTTACTTCTCATATATTCGTGAGAATATACTAACAGTTTCCATGTAAATGCATAGATGGATTTGTTTAACTTGATCAGTGCTCCAAATCCTACCAAGGTGAGGACAGGGACCCGCCCTTGTGCTCCTCATGAGGTACCCCTATTGACCGCCACTGCCAACCGTGTGATAAACATGGAGGACGCTACCGTGGCGTCGGGTTCTTCGGGAACACCGTCCACCATGGAAAAGTCACCCCTGGATTTTGCCAACTAGGATTCACCCTAGAGGATAACTAAGGGGGACGGGACGACAGGTCAAGCCCAGGATGAATTGTCGCAAGAGACTCCCCCGGAAGAGGCTGCGACTACCACGGAGGTTTTCCCAGAAACAAGGCTGGAAAAGGAAGTGGCCGCTATGGGGACACCTGTGAACGAAAGGCGCCGCAAGAGGGACAATGCGAAGGCGGAAGCAAATGCACCGCCCAAAGTTTTGAGAAAGGATCATGCTCCTGTCTGCCCTGAACAAAGTACTCGTGGAGGCAAATCCCTAGCTGCGATGGGATTAGAAGTGGACTCCACATTCAACTCTGCTGCCCAAAAGACTCCTGTAGATGTGAGCAATCCAGAGCCATTGTCTTATGCGAAGCCGCACCCGCATTTCCAGCAAGACATTGCCCAGTAAGTGTTCCAGTCTTTTGTTTCTTGCTTCTGATATGTTTTTTTATATGTCCTAGATAGCTATACTAACAAAGTAAACGTGCCTCCTACTGTGATCGCAGGTCTTCCAGAGTCCCGGCCACCGAGATCCCTGCTGGAGATGTGGCTACTACAGAGGTACCCGGCTTATTTTCTGCGGAGAGTCCAGAGTCAAAGAGATCTATGTCTATCCCATCCGTAGTAGGGTCACCCGGAGCTATATATCAACCTGGGTGAAGTGTGACCAATGACTGTTGTCTGGACACCCCAGAGGCATGCCAAGATATGGTAGATCACACTGTGCCGCCGGGGTACTTCTCTGAGCTTCGCCACTTGCCCAATACTGAATTCTTGGCCCAGTATAATATAAACCTGGCGCGGCAAGTGGCTCTCGGTTCCCAACTGAGCTTAAGGTTCGAACAAGAGGTTAGACTGTTGAAGAAAGCCAGAGCCCAGGTAGCCAGACGTAATGAGAGAATCCAAGTCATGGAGGAGGAGATTAAAAGGTTGGGCGAAGAAGTCGAATCCCTCAAAGTTGTGGAAACGGAAGTGCATGGCCTCCGTAATCAAACAAAAAACTACAACCCTTCTGGAGCCTAGGTTGACATGAAGAAGGTCACAGAGGCTAAGAATGCAGAACTAGCCAAGGAGTTGGAAAGCCTCCGTGCCAAGTTTTCAGACCTTCAATTAAATAACAATCAACTGTCTCAGCAAGTGTCTACCCTTCAAGCACAGGTTACAGGCGAGGAAAGAATAAAGGCCGCTTTTGAGGAGTTTAAGAAGTATGAGGATGACAAGATGGAGAAGCGTTGTGCGGAAATGGATGCCCGTCTGGATGCGCTGAGCATAGACCTTTGATGCGGAGTTGTAACCCATATTCTACACGACGCGGTCACCGATGGGTTATCGGGCATGACCATGCGCACTAAGCCGTAAAGAAATGTGCTTTGAAATCATTGAGCTAAAGCTGGGCCGTTATTGCTAAAAATCGTGTCCGCGGGGATCGCCAAGGAATAAAGTTAGGGCTCATATGGTGTAAAATAGGGAGAGGCTAAGTTAGACTTAGCGGCAATCGAGGCATACGATCCTGAGGCCGACAACAAATACATCGCGGCCCTACATGCTTTGAAGGATTTAAAATACCCGTTGATCGATCAGCTGGAAAAATTAAAGGACGCCCCACTAGATTTAATTATGGCGTCCTTACACTTAGAGAGCGATACCAAAGAAGATGCTCCACAATGGATCCGTGAGCTTCACCCCAGCTCTTCCCAGCTCACAATACATGTATACCCGGAGGTGCGTGACCCAAAGGATCCTTGAGCCTGTAAAAAGAAATATTGTTGGGGGACGCCATCGCGGCGAACATAAGTCGCGCCGAAAAGAAGAAAAAGTGCAGGGTTGTATGCTGCACTCACAGTATTGGTTCTGCCCATCACGCCAGATCCGATGGTGTCCCTGTATCAGTTCCTACCGTTGCCCCTCAGGGCCTTGCCATCCTGCTTGCGGATGCTGCTATGCAGACAGATATATCTGAAGATGAGGCATCTTCGAAGCTACTCAGATCCAAGTCCTTACCGCCCATGTATAATTTAGATTGGCCATAGTATCGTCTGTGGTACCTAGACAATGTTTTTGTTTGTAATATTTCCACGGATGTCCGTGATGAACAATGTTTATAATGCATTATCCACTAGTATAATTTGCACTTGTAGTGTCTTACATGCTTCGTAGGAGTCTTCTCTTGTGTACCTAACGTCTTAGGTGTATGCCAATTTAGGACATAGGATCCGTGGCCACTGGCAGACCCATTATAAGGATATTTGGCCTATAATTATTCGGAAATAGTCATGAATGACAAATAGTATGAAGTAAAAAAGTAGAGGCGATATGAGTTAAAATAGTAGAGAGGACAAAACTAAAAAGAATAAATAAATGGCAAGTTTTGTGTTATATAAAAAAGGCGCTGGGTTAGCTAGACCCAACGGAGTTTTATTCATGTCCTAAAAACAAAAAGGAATAAATACATGGATTATTTTGTTATGAGTCCTAATTGTAGTGCGAATTCATCCATAGTAGTGAGCCGTGTCTCAGTGTAACAAACTTTGTAGGTTAGCGCCTGTTCCACTCCTGAGGACCGTTCCGTCCGTAGATCTTAATTTGTATGCTCCATTTCCTAGTGCTTATGTTACCTCGTATGACCCTTCCCACTTTGGACCGAGCTTCCCTCCTCCTACAGCATGACTAGCATCGTTACTATGGTAGACGAAGTCTCCTGGCCTGAAAGTAACACCGTGGACTCTGGCATTGTAATATTTTGCCATTTTTAATTTTATTTTTGCTTCACGAATTGTTGCGCGTTCACGCAATTCTTCTAGTAAATCCAAATATAGCCGTAGCTCTTCATCATTGTGTACGGCGTCCACTGCCGTGGTGCGGTACGTTGGCATTCCTATCTCTGTGGGTATGACGGCTTCCGTTCATAGGTCAAAGAGAAAGTGGTGCCGCCATGGCTTGACTTAATCATTGTACGATGGGCCCAGAGGAAATGGGGGAGTTCTTCGATCCAGTTCTTGTTTCCCTCGCCCAGGCGGGCCTTGATTCCTTCCCCCAAGCTTCGGTTTACTCTTTCTATGAGTCCATCGGACTACGGGTGCTTTACTGAGCCAAATCGTTGTGTGATATTCAATTTGTCACACCAATCCTTAAACGGGTTGTCACTGAATTATTTGCCGTTGTCCGAGACTATTTCTCCTGGGAGACCGAAGCGGCATACGATGTTGTCCCACATGAATTTTTTCACCTAATTGCATGTGATTGTCGCCATGGCTTTCACTTCTATCCATTTCGTAAAATAATCCATAGCGACTATTAAAAATTTGACCTTTCCTGGTCCTTCCGGGAAAGGACCAGCTATGTCAATTCCCCACTTGCAGAACAGCCACGGGGCCGTGATTGGGGTTAGCGGCTGTTGGGGGTTTCTTGGCACGGGACGATGTATTTTTCAATCATTGCATGTGCGTATCATTTCTCATGCGTCCCGATGCATGGTTGGCCAATAATATCCTAGCCGCATGGCTTTGGCTACCACGGATCGCGGTCCTGCGTGCATACTGCACGACCCCTCATGTATTTATCGGATCATATAATCCGGTTGAAGTGGTCCGACACACCTTAGCCACGGTTTTAGGAATGACCGCCTGTAAAGAACCCCTTTCAAGAATTCGTACTGTCTGGCCTTGATGCGGAGCTTGATTGCCTCCCTTTTGTCATTTGGAAGAGTCCCTTCTTTCAAATGCTCTATTATTGGTGTCATCCATGTTGGTCCTTCTTCTTCTACTACTGTCGCCACTTCCTCCTCCTGTATGGATTTCTCTTCGAGTACTTCGACCAAGACCTGTTTGGATAAGTGCGCAAAGCTGGTTGACGCAATCTTGCTCAGGGCATCTGCTTTCTTGTTTTTACTTCGTGGTACTTGGCTTATAGAAAAGTTAACGAAGCCGCTGACCAGGCTTTTGACCTTCTTGAGGTATTTGATCATGTTTTCTTCTTTAGCGACGTATGCCCCTAGGACTTGATTTGCTACCAACTTAGAGTCTACCTTTACGTGCACATTGCGTACTCCCATCTGCGCCGCGATCCGTAGGCCAGCTATTAGTGCTTCATACTCTGCCTCGTTGTTAGAAGTGGTGAACTGAAATCTTAGCGCGTAGGTAAACTCCGTTCCCTTTGGGCTTGTCAATATTAAGCCAGCGCCGGATCCATCTACACATGATGATCTGTCCGTGAAGAGTGTCCACGGCTCCTACGGGGTTTCAACCACTGATGTGTCCGATGGACTTTCGTCCGGCTTCTCTATAAGGAAATCTGCGAGGATCTGTCCTTTCACCGACGTCCTTGGCCGGTAAGTGATATTGTGTTCTCTCAGCATGACGCTCCATTTTTGTAATCGTCCTGCCACGTCAGGACGTGAGATTATTTGCTTGATCGGTTGGTCTGTAATAACCGCAATGGGATGCGCTTGGAAATACCTCCGCAACCTCTTGGCAGCAAAAACTAGTGATAGAACTAGCTTTTCCGTTGGGGTATAGTTTAGTTCAGGGCCCTGTAATGCGCGGCTTATGAAGTAGACTGGCGTCTGAACCGTGCCCCTTTCGGTCATCAAGACCGCACTAATAGCTCCGTGGTTGGCGGACATGTATACAATCAGTTCCTCATTTGGCTTGGGTGCTACCAGCCGGGGTAGCTGATTGGTGAAATTCACACCATAAATATATATAATATATAATAGAATATAAAATATATATTAGTCTAAAAATCAACAAGGACCTTTCCGCTGACTTGGAGAGGAATCTGTTCAAACTAGCCAACTTCCCATTGAGGCTCTGGACCTCTTTGATTGTCCGTAGGAACGGGAGTTGTAATACAACTTCTGTTTTGTCAGGGAATGGTTTTATCCCTTTCGGGCTAATCATGTACCCCAGGAACATTCCTTCCACTGCCCCCAAACGTACATTTTTAGGGGTTAAGCTTCATGTTGATTTTGCGTAACGTACGGAACATTTCATCAATATCTCTTAGCATTTCTGCTTCTGTATGACTCTTAATAACCAAGTCATCAACATACACTTCTATGTTCCTACCAACTTGGCTGTCAAAAGCCTTGTCCACGAGCCGCTGGTACGTGGCGCTAGCGTTTTTGAGGCTGAAAGGCATTTTGTTATAGCAATATACCCCTTGGCTGGTGTGGAAAGTCGTTTTCTCTTCGTCTAACTCTGCCATCTGTATCTGGTGATAACCTTTGTAAGCGTCCAAGAAACACTTAAAGTGGTAGTCGCAGAGAGATTCAACTTTCTAGTTATTTTCTGGAAGGGGGTAACAATCCTACGGACAGGCCTTGTTTAAGTCCGTGAAATCCACGCACATCCGCCAGCTACCGTCGTGCTTTTTCACAGCCATTCATTGTAATAGACTTCTCTCATGATTCCTGCCTCTACTAGTTTCTATACCTCTGCTTGGATGGCTTTCGCATGCTCCGGGGCCTTGCCTCTTTTCTTTTGTCGAACAGGCGAATACCCTTCCCAGATATTGAGTCGATGTTCCGCTATTGATCGTGGTATTCCTGTCATGTCTGACGGTTGCCATGCGAATATATCCAAGTTTTTCTTTAGGAGTGAACATAGTTCCGTCCGTTCTTTCGCGGATAGCGTCCCTCTGATTGCTACCTCCTGATCAGGGAAATTCGGGTGTAGAGCTACATTAAAATTTTCATGACGGACCCCGATCTCTTTGGGTGTCTCCTTAGATGACGTAATCACCGTAGCGCACTCAGCCGAGATCAAGATAGTGTTACGGATAGTCACTATTCCTCCGTCGACTGGGAACTTAAGCATTCCGTGGGCTATAGATGGCACCGCTTGGATTTCTCGTATTCCAGGTCTTCTAATGATACCATTGTATGATGATAATGACCTTACGATCATGAAATTCATCCATGCTCTTGTAGAATGATCTGCATCTCCTATTGTTACTAAGAGCCTAAGTTGTCCTAGCGGCCATATAGTTTCTCTACTAAAACCAGTTAACGATGTCGTTGCTAGGACCATTTGGTTCTTGATTTTTGGTCGGAGTTGGTTGAAGCAGTGCTCATAGAGTACTTCCGTTGAGGAACCTCTGTTTACATACATGCGGTGAATCATGTGCCCACCAATTTTCGCTTCTATAACAAGCGGACCTTTTGTCCCACTACTAGTTGTTAGTAAAGGGAACGTAATTTCACTGACACATTCGAAGCTTTGAGTTACTTTTTGCCTTGTCATTTTATGCCATGGTTGTATCATATAGATTGCCATGGACTTATCATTGGCCGGTACTTCCTTTTTCCCTACTTTTAGTTGATCTCTCCCTGCTTAATTTCTTTAATTAAATGTGAGAGCTTGCCTGCTCGCACCAATTCTTCGATCTACTTTTTTAACTGCATACACTCGTCCGTACTATGTCCTTTATCAATTATGGAAGTGTAAACTTGTTGTTGCTTCTCTTCTCCACCGGGGTTACCATAGGGGGTGGCGGTTTGAACTTTCCTGCTTCGGTCGCGAGGATTTCTTTGGGTGTTCTTGTAAGGGGGTAAACTTGCTAGACCCCCGTCCTTCCCTTGGCTGACCTCAGAAGTCAGACCTCCGCTCTGAAGCATGCCGCTTTGACTGGTCCTGTGTCCTCCACGATGTGTGACCTTTCTTTTTGCCAGCAGCGGCGGCTTCTCCCCGTATGAAGGCAGTGGTGGTGATCATCATTTCTTTTATGGTCTTTGGAACATGTTCGTTAAGGCGCTTTGTCAATTCAGGGTTGTTAACCCCATGCATGAATCCGGAGATCCGCATGCACTCAGGGGCTCCCTTCATGCGTCCGGTTTCCACCTTGAATCGTTCCATGAACTCCCCGATGGTCTCTCCGTTTCTTTGTTTGATATTGTAGATTTCAACAGGATCTTTGACGTACTTCTTTTGTGCATGAAAAGTATGCTAAGTTAGGCTGCTTGAGATCTTATATCCATCTATGCTCTCGGAAGGGGAGCTCATTGAACCATACTCTTGCTGCTCCTATTAAGGTAGAATTAAACATGTGACACCAGGTAGGCATTGCCCAGCGTTCCACCTATGCCGCCGCTTGGAAATTTTTTACGTGATCCTCTGGGTACCATATTCCGTCATAGGTCTTAACATTGTTAGGCATTCATGTTTTTCATGAACTTTTGAAGTTGCGGATTCGGGGTGTGAATGGATCCACCTCTTCACATATCCAAGGCACAGCCAAGTCATCCTCATCCGTACACTTGTGTCTTTTTTACCTTGGCTTCCAGTGTCCCCCATCGCTGGTGCCGCTCTTTGATACGCGGGATGACGGGGATTCACTTTCCCTCACTTTTTTCTCATAACGGGCAGTCTCTATCGCGCGAGCGATATCCATGTTTGGTCCCTGTCCCATAGGAGGAGCGGGTATTATCATATGACTCTTCGACGCCACGGGAGTGGTCTCTGCTCCGAGGATGATCTCTGTTAGAAGGGTCCCGCCTGTGAGGGCGGCTTCTTCCGTGAGAACGATCCCTGGAGTTTGCCATGTCCTGTCCGGATTTAGTTGTGCTTGGCGAGTAAGTATCGCTAAGTCGGTCGAATACGATCTGCCTTCGATGACCTAATCGGTCAAGCACATGCCGATCGTTGTATCTCAAGCGGTCCCGCACTTTCAGACTCTCTGATGGATTACGGTACCTTGCAGATAAGGTCCTGGTGCTTGAGTTTTGATAGCCTTCTCTTATTCCTCTTTTCTTGGGACTTTCTTCGAAGTCCAGTCTAGCATGGACTTCTTTTCGCTTGTCACGGTGAATTTTGTCCATAATGACCGGCAGGATATCCTCGCAGTGCTCTTCACAGAAGTCCTGTATGTTAACCCTGGGTGTGGCATCCGCATCTTTCAGTGTTTTTTCTTTGGTTGCAGCTTTCGTGACAGTAGTCACAATGGGGGTTGTGTTAACCATTATGCACATTTTTCTAAGAGTAATTCCTAGTGTTGGGTCCCACAGATGGCGCCAACTTGTTGATACAAAAGTTAGGTCGGGTTTTGTTTGGTCCAGATAGGTTATTATCCGGGTATGAAGTGCCTTGTTCTTGTACAAAGTGAACTTGTTTGAAGGACCCTGCACAAGGAAATAAACACCGTTAACCTTATCGTAGGAGCGGATCCACGATTATACTCCGGCGTGAGAGTAAGTATATGGGTTTGAGCGAGTAATCGAGTGTAATTAGGGTTTATCAGATACCTGTATTGATGATAATTGTGTTCCTTTTATAGGCTGGATAATCTGTAGGGTTCCATAACTTTTGGCCCAAGATATGTCTGATATCGTAGGGATTCAGAATTATCCTAACTGATTTAAATAAGTAAAGCATATCTCTTATTTAATTAGGTTATCGTTTCTTAAAGATAACTTGTGAAGATACTACGGCCACGGATCACGTGCCAGTATCTGGGACCCGTAGGTCTATGATGCCGTGACTGCGATACTGGGCTACCAAGTCCATAACAGTATATGTGGGCCGGGTCGGTCTACAGTATACGTCATCATTAATAGTTGTTATCCTACTAGTTTAATCCATTACACAACTATAATCTATACCAAGATGCTAGAAAATAAGAAGAAATCTTAGAGAGAAAGTGTGCTGAATTTTTAATAATTCTACACGGATTCATGTTTCATATCTATACTCTTTATAAAAGAGATTTGTCTAAATGTTGAAAAGTTGAAACTTGAAAAACCTATTTTAAGCAAAGTTGAATGTTGAAATTATTTATTACTTCAAATCGGCTTGAATAGAAAGTATTGTATTGTTTGTTGGACCAATGGAATACAAGGAAACTTTTGAATAAAATCACAAATTATCACTCACGTTATTTACTTACTTAGTTGGACGAATGGAATAGTAAGGAAATAATTAGTTGCACACCACTGTAAACAACCTTAATGACGGAAAATTTGAAAATATTTGAAATTCGCATAGAAGAAGACATGCCTATATATATAAACAACACTAATGTGTTGATTCATATCATTCGTGTTTAGTTTCATTCACATAGAAGAGATGGCAATGAAAAATGAAAAAAATGTTGACGATGATCTCGAGGTTGGTTTTCTTTACATTGGTTTTTCCTAAATGGCGAGAACAACCATTACTGTTAAATCGATTTTTAGTTGCATGCGTTTATATAAATAAAATAATGTGTCGCATCCCCTTAATTTTGAGGCCTGCTTATAAATCGAATTTCAACTTATGACCCATTTTGTCTATGTTATGGTTGTTGCAAAGTATGATCTTTTACTATGTTCAACAATAATTTTTAAAGTCTTTAAATGTGATGTAATTGCGTTGACGTTTTATGGCTATGTTCTTAGGATGATTTACGCCATTTATGTTCTCGTTTGTGTTAATCAAGATCGAGCTCAGCGCACTTTAACAAGTATGGTTAGAAGTTTTGTCAACGTTTAGGTACA
>BQNB010211604.1:0-10188 GCA_026074375.1 Tanacetum coccineum
CTCCCGAAAACTACGTTTTCCTATACAAGGCTCGGGATTGATTAATGACCATCACTTTACTAAATATCACGGCTAACACAAGGAATAAATGGCTAGGAAATATCTTGGTGACAAAATAGAAGTATTTCTTGCCCTTTTTTTAAGTTGTAGTTATTTTTAGAAATGTATAACCTGTAATATGTATTGTTCTAGTTGTTTTCCATTTGGCTATCATAAGTATCATGGATAGAGTTTTATAAAACTTTGAGCATTGGAAATAATAATGGCCATTTGTTAAAGCGTAGATAAATTTTAGTGGTTCCGAGAATGGCTAACCGAAATTTATCGCGAAACGTAAAAGATTTACGCAACTGATAAAAATAAAAAGTATATATAAAAAGATAATAATTACTTTGGTAAAAATAATATATTGCTAGCTTGACATAAACTTAAATTTGTTTGGCGTCCGTTTTCGTTACATGATAATTTTTAGCTTACGCGATTAAACTATATAATAAGAATTAAAAGTAAACGCGTACGAGACTAAATTAAATAGTGAAATTTATGACGTCGTAAATGACCTGAAAATACGGAATGTTATAGTCTCCTCCAGTTAGAAGAGCTTTGTTCTCAAGGCTCAAGTTGCGACACTTAACGAAGGTACGGGTTCCGTGAACAGATGTGAATATTTCTTCCAGAACTGATCTTCACGTTCCTAAATATACTTAGCTCCTTGCCAAGAGTTCCAACGAACTTTGACTAATGAGATTCTTCTTTGCTTTAGCTTTTTCACATCCCGCTCCACAATCTCAATAGGCTCTTCGACAAAACGCAGATTTTCATCAATCTTAATCTCCTCCAAAGGCACTTGAACATCTGGCTCAGCCAAGCACTTCTTGAGGTTTGACACATGAAACGTGTCATGGATACAACTCAGCTCGTGGGGTAACTTCAGCCGATAAGCTACCGGTCCAACACACTCCACTATTTCAAATGGTCCCACATACCGTGGTGCCAGCTTTTCTTTCTTACCAAATCGTACAACTCCCTTCCATGGAGATACCTTAAGTAACACTTGGTCTCTAATTTTGAATTCAAGAGGCTTACGCCTCTTATCAGCATAGCTTTTCTGGCGACTCCTTGTCGTTTTCAACCTTTCCTTAATCTGAATAATCTTTTATGTCGTTTCTTGCACAATTTCTAGTCCAATAAGCTAACTTTCTCCAACTTCAGTCCATATCACAGGGGATCTACATTTCTGCCCGTACAGAGCCTCGAATGGTGCACATTTAATGCTTGTGTGGTAACTGTTATTATAAGAAAACTCAACCAATAGGAGATGAGTATCCCAACAGCCACCAAAATCCATAACACAAGCTCGTAGAATATCTTCTAGCGTCTAAATAGTACGCTCACTCTGACCATCGGTCTCAGGGTGGTAAGCCGTACTCATATGTTGTTTTGTACCCAACGCCTCCTGAAGAGCTTGCCCTAAGTGTGAGGCGAATCAACCATCACGGTCTAAAATGATTGACACCGGCACACCATGTCTTGCTATGATCTCATTGATATAAATTCTTGCCAGCTTTTCTATTTTGTAATCCTCATGAATAGGTAGGAAGTGAGCCGACTTGGTCAATCTATCGACAATGACCCAAATCGCATCATACCCATTGCTGCTTCTAGGCAACTTTGTGACTAAGTCCATTCTTATCTTCTCCCATTTCCACTCAGGGATTTCTGGTTGCTGAAGTAGTCCTGAGGGTTTCTGATGTTCGGCTTTAATCTTAGAGCATGTAAGGCACCTGCTAACGTACTCAGCAACGTCTCTCTTTATACTAGGCCACCAATACAAGTCTCTTAGATCATATTACATCTTATCCGCGCCCGGATGTATTGAATATCTAGAAGTATGAGCTTCATCCATGATCAATTTCCTTATACCACCAACTGATGAAATCCAAATACGATCGAAGAAGTAAATTCCACCATCATCTCGTCGCTCAAACTGTGTTTCTAATCCTCTTAGCCATTCAGCTAGAGCTTTGAGATCCTTGGAAGCTTCGCTTGTGCTTCCAAAATCTTAGTCTTAAGTCCAGAATGAATAGTAATACTCATAGTACGTACTCTCCTTGGCTTGAGCCTTTCTTTTCTACTCAAGGCATCTGCCACCACATTAGCCTTGCCCGGGTGGTATTTAATCTCACATTCGTAGTCACTAAGCAGCTTGATCTATCGCCTTTGGCGCATATTCAAATCTTTTTGGTCGAATATGTACTGGAGACTCTTGTGGTCAGTGTAGATAACACTTTTCGTCCCATAAAGATAATGTGTCCAGATTTTAAGGGCGAACACCACCGCACCCAATTCCAGGTCGTGGGTGGTATAATTTTTCTCATGCTTCTTCAACTGTCTTGATGCATACGCTATCACTTTGCTCCGCTGCATCAGCACGTACCCAAAACCTTGTTTTGATGCATCATAATAGACCACAAAGTCGTCTGGTCTATCGGGGAGTGCTAAACTGGAGCATTGCATAGCTTCTCCTTTAGAATGCGGAAAGCTTCATCTTGCATATCGCCCCACACATATGTGTTATTCTTTTGAGTCAACAGGGTGAGGGGTTTGGAGATCTTGGAGAAATTCTCAATAAATCTCCGGTAGTAACCCACCAATCCTAAAAATAAACGGATTTCAGCTGACGATTTAGGAATTTTCCAATTCTTGACTGACTCAACCTTGCTAGGATCCACATGGATACCGTCACGGTTGACCACATATCCTAGGAACTGGACTTATTTCATCCAAAATTCACACTTCGAAAATTTAGTGTGTAACTTCTCCTTCTTGAGTAAGTTTAAAATCGTCTTCAGGTGGACTTCATGTTGTTCTTCTGACTTTGAGTAGATTAAGATGTCGTCAATGAACACAATTATGAATTTGTCTAAATACAGCTTGCAGACACGGTTCATTAAGTCCATAAATATTGCTGGTACATTTGTCAGCCCAAATGGCATAACGGTGAACTCAAAATGCCCATATCGGGTTCTAAACGCAATCTTTGGTTGATCTTCCTCTCAAACTCTTAGCTGATGATATCCTGAACGAAGATCTATCTTAGAGAAACAACACGCACCTTGTAATTGATTGAACAAGTCATCAATTCTGGGGAGAGGATAGCGGTTCTTTATAGTCAACTTATTTAATTCCCTATAGTCAATACATATTCTCATCGTACCGTCTTTCTTCTTAACAAAAAGCACAGTGCTCCCCATGGTGAGTAACTGGGTCGAATGAAGCCCTTCTCTTGAAGCTCTTTTAACTGGTTTGACAACTCTAGCATCTCTGACGGAGCTAATCGGTATGGCGCTTTAACAACTAGCGACGCGCCTGGAATCAAATTGATGCGGAATTCTATCTCACGCACAAGAGGTAAACCTGACAGATCATCTGGAAATACATCAGGGATGTATTGGACAACCGAATGTCATCAAGCTTCTTTTCATCAGCCTTGATACATGCAAGTGATCCATGATCCTTTTCTGGCCTCTCGCCTTGTAATTCAAGAATCTCGCCATTCGGAAGAGGAATACGGACAATATTTTCATAACAATCTATGACAACTCGGTGGTATAACAACCAATCCATGCCAATAATTACATCGAAACTTCCTAGTCGGGTCGAGAGTAGGTTAATTTTGAACACGTGATTAAGCAAGACTAAGGTGCAACAACGTAAAACAGTGTTGGTACTAACCACCTTTCCATCTGCTAACTCTACTTCATAACTAGTATTTAAAGCGGTTAGGGCAATATCAATAAAAGGTGTAAATGCAGAAGATACAAAACTCTTCTCAGTACCAGAATCAAAGAGGATACAAGCATAGTGATCATTAAGAAGGAACGTACCCGTGACCACATTCGGCTACAGATTTTCAACCGCCATGTAAGCTCTCGCATGAGCTCTTTCATTCTGCTGGTTCCTTCCCTTTGGACACTTGTCCTTAAAATGTCATTGTTCACCACATCCATAACAAGTCACATCCTGAAGAGGGGTAACTCCTGCACCTGAAACCCTAACCCTGCAATCTTTCTCCTGATGACCAGTTCTTTGGCACTTCTGACACTTTGGAGGGCATCACCTATTATGGTGAGAATTGCAACGGTTGCACCTTGGTAGTTTCCTAGCATAACCCTCAACTGGGGTTGTAGCATAGGCCCTGGCAGTTTCCTGCCTCCTGTTTTGTTGTTGGTGATAGTTGTTGTTTCGGTTGCGGTTGTTGTTGTTGTTGTTGGGGTTATTGTTGTTGGTGTTTCTTTGGTGATCTTCCCATTTCCTTTTATTGCTTTCACCAATTCTAGTAGCCCTACCCTGAACTGTTTGCTCGACCAGTCCATGGGCCATGTTGATGGCATCATGCACAGTTGCATGCTTTGAAGAAGTGATATTTCCTTTGATTCTTTCAGGAAACCCACGAATGTACTTCTCAATCTTCTTCTTTTCAGTGGGCACCAATTCAGGACACATCAAAACTAGTTCGTGGAAGCGATTGTTGTAAGCCTCGATACCATCTCCTTTCAGAGTCAGAGTCCAAAGCTCTTGTTCTATATTTTGGATTTCAGTTGTTGGCCAGTATTCCGTAGTCATCATCGTCTTGAATTCAGTCCAGGGAATACGGATAGCATTGAAGAGCCCTAGGGTGTGCACGTTTCCATTCCACCATGTTAACGCACGACCCTCGAAAGTACTAGCAGCAAACATAACTTTGTCTTCCTCGATACACTTGCAAATTTCAAACACTTGCTCCACCTTCTCTATCCAACGCCTTAAACCAACAACACCCTCCGTTCCATTAAATGAGTGAGGCTTTCCATTCATAAAAGTCTTGTGCGAACAACCCTGCACATTCACAGTTCCTCCAGCATTCCCAGGGTTTCCTCCTGAACTTCTAGCACTATCTAGATTAGCCCTAGACTTTTTGTATTCTTTAATAGCTTTGGCCACATGCTTTTCCACTAACCTCTTAACAAATTTCTTTTTCAATCTTCTGGGCGGCATGATTCTGGTAATACAAATACACAATTTCGTAAGAATTTGTAAGCGTATGCCGAGTCGAGGTACATGATAATAATTGAGAAAATAAGAATATTATAATAATCATGATTTTATCATCAATACAGTATGCAATTCTATAATGAATCCATATAACCACAAGATTAAGTTTTACAACGATAGTTATTTTAAACAGTGATGCTTTTATAAATAAACATCATTAATCAGAATAGTCAATATTTATATAATCGACCGATACGAATCAAGTATTTTTATTTATTTGTTAAAATATAAATAAGTATCCAGGTGGGGATTGTTAGTCCCGATAGATCTATCCACAACACTATCGCTCACTATAATAGCAATTGACGGTTCATGATTTGGTACGGACTTAGATGGCAATGCGGTAACTTAGGCAATAATATTCAGGAAATAATCTGGATAGCATACAATTAAAAACATTTGTGTTCAAAGTAAAACAAGCATGTAACTTCACCCTGTAGAGTTTGTAAAACAGTAGATGTAAATGGGGCTATGAACTCACCTTGAGTTAATGATAAATAACGTAAGTCAAAGAGTGGAAATGTCACGTGAAGGTCCGAATGCAACCTAAATAATTATAGGCCGAATGAGTGTATTGTATTTATACTAAATACTACATCACAAGTTATAGCGTTACATCATCACCTAGAACTTTTTGTTTAATTTTAAAAAAATAGAACAATATTTAAATCGCATTTGTTAAATAATAACCATGTATTTGTACTCGTAAAATAAAATAGTATACTTGTCCAATAATTTATTTATTTGTGAAAAATACTTGATTAAACGTTTTTATGATTCGTATTATGTTATCGTATAAGTAGTTTAATCAATTTGTAAAATAATATTTATAAAGTTAAAAACATGTATAAATATTATATATGTGATTCTAAAATGTTTCGCAAATTTTTTATTAAAAACGAACCAGCAATATTCATGTCAGGAAAAGTGTCTAGTTTACAAACTATACATCCGAAAATTATAAAAATCGGCAGGTTTATGTAAAATGTCGTTCCGAACAACTTTGTAGTTTTAAACTTCGGCTCAATCAGATCCGAAGGTCCTCAAAAATGACTTTCAGTAGCTGCTGAAGCATTTACGGTTTTTCAGCTTTTATAAATAATGTTCGATAATCTTTGAAACGTCGTATCTTACTCGTTTTAGCTCCGTTTTTAGTGATTCTTTCGAGCACGTTCTTGTAATGAAAAGTTATACTTATTTATGATGTTTTCCAAAAATAAATGGTCCTGATGAACAGTAACTTTTTATAAAATTATTCTTATAAAAGTATTAATTATCGTAAACTTGTAATCGTCGTATCTCATTCGTTATAAATCGGTTTTTCGAGTTCTTTATATGCTTATGATCCTTGTAATATGTATTATTTTTATAAAATCTAAAATCTTTGTCTTGGAATTCAAACCAAAACAACCCCTTATTAATAAATATGGGTTTATATATATACACTTGTTTTTATTAGTTTTTCTCTTAACTAAAATACCACAAGTCCTCCATAACTCTTTATGTCATATGACTTATATATTATAGGGTCTATTAGTCCATATTTTGTCCAAGTGTCCATGGTATTAAGTCCTTAACAACACTTTTAAATCATAAACTTTATCAAGTACTCTTTTAAATTACTAGTTTATACATATGCTTTTTACACTTAAACCACATGGTACAATACTTATGCTTCCATCCTAACATGATATTAACAACTATATATCATATGAAAAAGTTCATAAAACCATGATCACAAAAAAATTCATTTTAAAAATATCCTAAATGGTGATGAGCCATATAACATAATATATACACATAAAATCACAAGTAATAAAAATGATTCGGTTTTAGATAACCTTAGGTAATTGAGTAAAGGATGACCAACAATCACACCCTTGTGATTTAAACCTTTGCTTGAAAATAAAGGGTGAAAACCCTAAATTTCCAAAAAAACCTTAACTTGCTTTAATCCTTGCTTAACCCTTGTAAAAGCTTAACCAAGCCTTTAAACCTCCATGGATGGTTTATGGTGGTTTGGATTTGGACGTGGGTAATGAGAGAAAAAGGAGAGAAAATGAGTGGATTTTTCTTAATGAAATGAAGAGTGAATGTGTATGCAAGTATAATATATTCCAAGGGTCAAATGAACTAGTTAGCTAGTCAAAATTATCAAAGAAAAAGATGAGTGAAATGAGGATGAGTCTTGGTCAAACTACTAGCTAAGAACCTAAGTCTTACTAACTCATTGTTGTACATGTTCCTTATTTATGATATATGTTTCTTTGTTCCCTTATATGGATATGAGTTCATAGAAACAAGGAATAAATGGCTAGGAAATATCTTTGTGACAAAATAGAAGTATTTCTTGCCCTTTTTTTTAAGTTGTAGTTATTTTTAGAAGTGTATAACTTGTAATATGTATTGTTCTAGTTGTTTTCCTTAGGTAATATTTGGCTATCATAAGTATTATGGATAAAGTTTTATAAAACTTTGAGCATTGGAAATAATAATGGGCATTTGTTGAAACGTAGATAAATTTTAGTGGTTTCGAGAATGCCTAAACGAAATTTATCGCGAAATAAAATAATTAATTTCGTAAAAATAATATATTGCTAGCTTGACGTAAACTTAAATTTGTTTGGCGTTCGTTTTCGTTAAATGATAATTTTTAGCTTACACGATTTAACTATATAATAAGAATTAAAAGTAAACGCGTACGAGACTAAAATAAATAGTGAAATTTATGACGTCGTAAATGACCTGAAAATACGGAATGTTACACTGATCTACATTATGTCATCAGGTGTCCCACCACTAACAACATCAATTCTTAATAAATTTTGAAACAGTGCCACATTAGCAATTTGAGCACGGCTTTGGCCGAAAATTCTAAAAGTCTGTTTGGATAAATTATTTTTAGCTGCCCGTTAGGTGTCTTCACATGTTAATAAGAGTTGTTTCGATAGCTTATTTAATCAGTTACTTGACGTCTCAAGCATTTTATTAAGGGCTCGTTACAGAGCTACGATTATTTATTATAATACACATTGTATGTACATATGAAACACTATACCAAGTTAATAAAATCTGCAACAGACCTGTAAGCGTTTCATTCCCGATGGCTGATGCTGGATAAACCTACCACCATCCGAACCACAACCTCTGAACCATGGCTCCTGAATCATACCCCTTGAACCACGCCTCCTGAACCATAAAAGCGACGACCATGTTCATCTTAACTATGACACCAATGACATGTGAAATTCCAAGAGCGGTGAAAATATATTTTAAAATAAATAAGAGGGGGAACGATATTGACCTGATAGGGCGACAATGTTCTTACACGAAAGACAAATCCTGTTAAACGAAGAGATGAGCGCGACTAAGGTCGTTGTGGGTGGACATATGCCGCTGTCAACTGCAGATCTTCTCGCCATCCTTGAGTCATGGCTTTTCGGTGTCACATTCTCCGAACCATATAGCGAGCGAACCGTCGCATCCTTAAAATTCACAGTTAACATATAGACTAAAACTAAAAAACTAACATAAGGGTGAAAAACGGACTTTTATAAGACAACTTCATTAAAAGGTTGATTAGTAAATGGTTATAGACCCTATGTTTGCTTCACTTGATAACAAAGACTCTCTTCGGATATCCTAGAACGTTTTTTACAACCGACCAAAGACTAAAATCTTATGAAACCCTCACATAGGCCCCGTCTTTTTCAGCACTGTTAGCCTTGAGGTGAGATTAAAACATACCCATAAACAAAAAACAATATTACTTGTATTACTTATAACCTAGATGTAATTTTCAAAACCTTAAAAACCGTATTCCAATACAAATAAATTAGGCAAACAAAATACCTGCTAATTTTGTCGTTTGTTTTGAATCAGTTCTTTCATTTTATAAAGCTTTCTGTACCTGCCGCTATACAGTTGAAGATCCGACAACTTATTCCGACAATTAAGATTCAGGTCATCGGTTGTTCATCATGTTGGTGCAAATGATGACGAATGACAGACGCTAATTTTTTTAGATGGAAGAAATGTAGAAGAAGCAGTTGTTGATTCTGGAATATGAGAGATCGTCTGGAAGATGTCGATAAAAAAAGCCGAAGGAAACCAAGATACTAGGCTCTATGAGACGGGCCACACTAAGCCCAAATGGAAAAGCGCAGCCCATGTGGCCACCGACCACATGTGGATTGATATATAGAGTAATATAATACGTACAACTATGTACCAACCCAATCAAAAAAAAATGTACCAACCCAATCACATGAAAATTATACATCTGGATTGTACATGTGTATAAATTCCATACAATACATGTGTTATTGTAAAACCTTTCATCTTTATTTGTTTGATTGAAATTGAAACAAGGACGACATGAACAACTATACCATAAAGAATTGTGATAGACTTCCACAAAATAATAATAGGCCATGTGTTTTCCTATTTTATATCGAACCAATGAACAATTATCGAGAACTTCAGTGTCCTTCACAACTTTTTCATGCACCAACATACACGATCTTGTGGAATTTTTTCAGAATTTTTTAAAAACTTTTTTTTTAAAATATATCTTTTTATCCTTCTCACGAATATTTGTCTTTTTATTTGATCTTTATCCTATATATATATATAGTCTCATGCTCAAGTGGGTTTGGCGGTTCTATTCTCAGAAATGTTCCTTATGGACCAAAGTGATTAAGGCTATTTATGGGGAGGACGGGAATTTGAACAAGGATGTTTCTGGTGGAGTTCGAACCTGCTGGACATCGATAGTTCACGAAGTAAGGGTGTTACAAGGTCGGGGTATTAATGTTGCAGATTACATCCGATTGAAGCTGGGGAATGGGGAGAACACGCGGTTCTGGCTCGACAATTGGTATGAAGGCGGTGTCATCAAAGAGTTGTTCCCACGTATGTTCGCTCTTGAGTTGAATAAGAATGCTACTGTTAGTTCGAAATTGAATGCGTCAAGTTTAGATAACTCATTTCGAAGAAAAGCGAGAAGTGAAATTGAAGAGATGCAACTTAACTCTTTGGCTGAGATTTCTCGGACGACTACTCTCGTGCCTTGCGAAGATCGTTACGTTTGGA
>BQNB010211605.1:0-10188 GCA_026074375.1 Tanacetum coccineum
AAGAAAATGCAATATGCATAACATGAGGAAGACAATTAGTGAACTACATGCTCTGCTTATTAAGTATGAAAAAGGTTTACCTAAAAAGACTGCTACACCACAAGTAATGACGATTCAAGGTGGTAGAATCCAGAAAGCCAATAAAATATCACAAAAGCTAAAGGCAAGGGTAAAGGAAAAGGCAAGGGAAAGGATAAACTAGTTTATATCCCTAAGCGTAAAAACCCTAAACCTTCTGCTAAAGAGCACCTGACAAAGGATGACACTGCCACCACTGCAAAGAGGTGGGTCATTGGAAGAGGAATTGTTCGTTTATCTTGCTGAGTTGATTAAGAAGAAGAAGCAAGTTGGTTTAGCCAGTTCTTTAGGTATCTTCGTAAGAGAATTATTTTCTTTTCCTAATAAATCCTAGGTGTATGACACTGGTTGTGGTACTCACATTTGTAACACAAAATAGGGTCTTAAAGGAGCAAGAAATCTGAAACAAGGAGCTCTTTATTTGTACATGAGCAATAGTGTTTGTGCACAAGTAGAAGCTATTAGAAGTTTTAACTTAGTTTTACCTAATGGCCTAGAGATTTATTTAGAAAATTGTCATTATGCACCTACTATAACTAGAGGTGTTGTTTCAGTTTCTCGTTTGGTAGACAATGGTTTTATCCAATGTTTTACGGATTATAGAATTTCAGTTTCTAAGAATGATGTTCTTTATTTTAATGTTATTCCACGTGATGGTATTTATGAAATTGATATGCTTAATCTTGTGCCAAATGTTAATTCTATTTATAATGTTAGCAATAAAAGAGGACAAGCATAAACTTGGACTCCCTACTTATCCTTCGGCCATGCCCCCATTCTTCCTCACACTATTAAGCAAGAAATAGTTGAAAAGTTGCAGCATCATGGGCTTTTAATAGTCAACGGATCTGAATCCTTAGGAAAGTATAGCTTGTCCATCTTAGGAATGATGACAAAGAAAAAACGTTTTCGCATCGTACCGATAAGGGCGACCGTGATCTTCTTGGCTAATAATACTGTTGGTGTCGGTATTCCTTGACATGAGTCAAGACAACGGTGCTAGCTACTTCATTACTTTACTGCCCCCTGATTATCCAGTCTCTATGGTTATGTTTATTTACTTAAACATTAACAAGAAGTCTTTGAAACATTCAAAGGTGATTTAGGAATAAAAGAAAAAAAAATTCAACTACGGAGGAAAGTCTATTTTAAGGCACTCTCGATCAGATCATGGGAGGTGATTTGGCGATTATTATTAGTCAAGAGTTTAAAGATATATCTTAAAAGCTTGTGAATTGTTCAGAAGCTTACACCTCTCCATACACACCCAACACAATGCGTGTTGAAAGGAGGAATGTCCTGTTGGAAAGGGTTCGATCAATGACGAATCTGTACAACATCTAGCGTTTATCCTTTTGGGATTATGCTTTAGGGTCTGCTACATGCATTCTAAATCTGGTTCCGACAAGAAGGTTGTTAAGAACACGTTGTATGAATTATGGTATGAAAAAATTTCCTAACTTGTCTTACTTAAAGGTCTACAGGCTGTGAGGCGCGTTGTGAAGCGGTGTTAAGACTGAAAAACTCCAACAAAGATCTGTTAAGTGCATCTGTATAGGATACCCAAAAAAAATGATGGGTTACTATTTCTACTTCCCACCATAAAACAAAATTGTTGTTGTGGGGTATGTTGAGTTCTTGGAGGAAAATATTATACCTCAAGAAGTCAGTGGAAGGGCCGTAAAACTTAAAGAAATTCAAGATGAAGATACATCACCTTCTAAAAACACTGGCAAAATCCCTCTAGAAGTTGAAGGTTTCAAACCACCTCAAGAGGAAGTAGTACCCATTTATAGGTCCGTAAGGACACACCGATCTCCTGGTCGATTATGTCAAAATGTAGAAGTAGAGGAGCATAGTTTAGGGGATCTGATGAGGTGTCATTTTATCCATCTTTTTGGGGTCATTTAACCTCCTAAATTATGCAAATATACCCAAATTATGTACTTAATCATTCCTTTTTGTGTTTTTAGCACTTAGATTGCTTTTGGAGGAAATACACGTGACTTGGGCTCATTTGAAGAAGAAGCCGATAAGATTACAACTCTACACTAAATCTGATAAAGAAAATGCTTACAGTGGCTGGAGATGGCGTCATGATTCACTGTGACGGTATCAGGGCGTACAAAGGACGGCGTCAGGATCCAACCGACTTAAGAAGCCCTAGAAGATACGGCGGGGCGATGGTGTCATGATTATAACGCGACGCCGTCGCGCCCGTTTTCCTATATATATAAACTCGTTTTTAGGGTTTTAAGTGTGTAACTTTTGGGAGACGAACCCTACCTTTAGAAGTCGATTGTAGCAGCTATTAGGCTCGTTTTTAGGGTGTCAAAACCCTCTTGTATCAGCCTTAAACACATGTTTTAATCAAGTGAAGTCTTCTATCTTTTATCATTCAATATGTCTATGTGTTGTTTGATTGATTCTTGTTCTTCGCTTCCTTATAATATGCTAGGCTAGATCCATTAGTATTTACTTATGATTACATGAAACTTAGTTTATAGATCCTTTCAATATTGCTACTTGTGATGGATGTGTGCGTTAGGCTCTAGAAAACTGGCTATAAAATATTACATTAGCATAAACGTCTATGGAAACGCGAGTGTGTAGAAAGGATACCATCGGTAACAGTCTTCATACTACCTTACCCCTAATATGGTTGATCCTTTTTAAGTGTTTTAATGCATGTAATGTACTCTTAGGAGCCTTGTAATAGTCTTCATACTACCTTACATGTGCGTTGCCTTAACGGAATATTACATAGACGGCGTTTCGTGTAATTTGTTCATGACTAAGGAAATACTTACACAGGTCATCACAAGTGTGACAAAGCAATAAAATTAGGAGAATCAAACCAAGGAGTAGTGCATCATTAAGTAAATACGTTCGTTTACCATATAAATTCTCACCAAAGTAGTTTAGATTTGTTATTAATTTAATTAGTTAAAACCAAAACCCAACCTCTCAAAACCTGAATTTTAATTGCTTTCATAAAAACATACAAATACAAAAATAATCTTCTTTCAACCCCTTAGACCTCTATTATATTTTGTTCGATCCTTCTCAACCTATTCTCCTAGAGAACGATAACAACCCCCGAGTCTTGCCTATACTACACTACAACGGTTAGGTACACTGCCATGGAGTTGTAAAACACTTTGCGAGTCGTAACACCCACATCAAGTTTTTAGTGCTGCTGCGTGAGGAATAGTTAGGTTTTGAATTTTATCTAGCATATGTCTACTCGCTTGATTCCTATCAAGTGAGATTTTAATTTCTGTCAATTAGCTTTCTTTTAGTCTATCTTTTCTTTGTGTTATATGTTTTTGTAAAATCTTTTTGTTGACCTTCATGGGAGATGAAAATCCTATCCGTACCCTAGGAGACTATTCCAGACCTAGCCACGAAGGCTATCGAAACACCATTAAGCTCCCCGATGGGAACAATGTGGTGCCTCTGCGATCCGACATCATCCGGTTGGTGCAAAATGGATGCTCATTCCACGAACTTCGGTACGAGGATCCAAACCAACATCTTAAGGATTTTCTAAAACTAGTGGACTCACTTGACCTTGATGTTGCAAATAGGAAAAGGTCGTGCTTGCGTTTATTTCAATTTTCCCTTCGCAATCAAGCTAGCAATTGGCTTGAATGTCTTCCAGCAGGATCCATCTCCACCTGGGAGGATCTTACTACTCGTTTCGTTGCTTAATTCTTTTCACCAGGAAGGACTGTAAAACTCCGAAATGGACATCCGAAATAGTTCCTACAAATCAGGATCTCTTTCTTAACATGTACTCATTTCAAGGACTTACTCCAAAAAGTCCCTCATCATGGCATCGATCTTTGGCTCAAGTCTAAATCTTTTATGACCATGTCAATCCTGCCACAAGGCATCCATCGAGTCAGACCGGTCGTGTGGTAAGCCTTCGTGACAAAAATACCGAAGAATCCTAGGCACTATTAGAGGACCTAGCCCTCTATGACAATAAAAGTTAGAATGACCCAAGGGACTTTGCTAAACTGGTCAAGGCAATCTCTTTGCCTCAAGATGTCCTGATTACATCCAATCGTCGTCTCATTAAGCTCGAAATCAAGTATAACGCTTGATGGAAGCTCACCTTGCTTCTAAAAACTTCAACGAAGCTACTAATTCTTGGAAGGATAAACCTGACTTTAACTGGGCACGAACTCAAACTTTCACAAGTCCACAAGATGGCTCATTTTCTACTTATTCTTCCAGTTATCAAACAAAGTTTGAAAGGGTACTGAGTAATTATGATTCTCGTCAAGAGATAAGACTATCTAGCCTTGGGACTCAACTCAAACAACAACAGGATGATGTGATCAATAAAATTAACATTTTATGGAGGGCCGTTTCTAAAAAGTTTAATAACACACCCGCTCATGACACTACAGGAAACTTCATGGCTCGCGTGAACACCATGTCCATTGACTACCTCGAGAAGGAAGCACCTCGAAGCAAGGGAATCAAAAGCCCGTCAAAACTACTCTCTTCAAAATATCAATCCCAATCATCTCTAGGAGAACAAAATAGGAGCTCTTCTTCCCCCAAGCGCGTCTATTTCATCAATACAATTACCATTATAAAAAAAATAAGACGAATCTAGAGAGGCATGTGCCATAAAATCTAACGCGGGTGAGAACATTGGTCGCAATACCATTGTTGAGGTTAAGAAAAAGGCAGAAGAAGGATTAGACGGTTCTGAAACAGTTTTCGAAAAGGACGAGTCACGAGACATAAATCAAAACGAGCCGAATGACAGAACGTGTGGAGAGACGAAGGAGGTTGAAGAAGTTGAGATGGAAAGTGAGGAGTCAGAGGAGGAAATCAAAGAAGAAACCAAAGAGGAAGAGGAGGACGACCAGGATTACTTCGACACCTTCCCCTCCATAGAGGAGTTAGGTTATCATGAATTGCTTTTGAAAAATCCTCGACCTCCTTGGTTAGTGCTAAGGTAAAAACAAGAAATCTGAATAACATAAAAATCTCATGTATGGTTGGCCAATTCCTCAAGGAACAAGCTTACATTGATTTAGATTCACCAATCAATGTAATGTCTAGGCTTAATTACTACTGGATCATGAGTGAAGGTTTAAAATCCAAAAAAACCCGTCAAACCCTAAAAAAATTAGCAATTTCATAGGGAGAGTTAAGGGATTAAGAGTTAAGGGATTAAAAGTCTTTGTAGGTAACTTCACTTATGAATGTGATTTTGTCATAGTAGAAGATACTAGTGTCATAGATCAAGGAGGAGGGAACGGTGTTAGGAAAAACGTTTGTGAAAGAAACTGGGTTGGTTTATAACAAGGAGGGGGGAACGGTCATTTTCAAAAAGGGTAACGAAAAAGTTATATTCATGATGCCTCATAAAATGAAAAGGTTTAAACACATAGATTTTGAGGAAATGAAAACTGATTGCATACCACCCTTTGTCATAGAAGGTAATGATATTGACCATGAGAAAACCTATTACTCGGATAGCTTGAATCTAGGGCCCGCGTATAGGCGAGACGAGAGCATAACTAAAGCCATTCAATGCCTAATCAAGATGAAAAGTAGGAAAGATGAAGGAGGAGTCACGTAAGGACGTGTGACTCCGATTCTAGCTACAAGACTTGTTAAATAAACAAAAGCACTTTTTGGGAGGCAACCCAATCTTTTATTTTCCCGCATTTTAGGAGTGTCGTGTGCTTTAATTCTTTATCATTTGTTTTTATATGTTTGAATTATGGGATCATGCTTTGTTTTGTCTTTAACTTCGTCTTAATTACAATCATAGGTATTTTGCATCGAATAAGTGTAGGGGGAAATATCCGGTTTATAAGAACCATTTTAAACATATTAAATAAATTGTTTAGATTAATTCGCGTCTTGTGTCATGTTTGTTTGAGTCATATGTTTGTACTAATAATTTTCTTGGTTTATGCAGTATTTTTGCCGGATATAACTAATAGAATTGCGTGCAGAATTTTTTTCCAAGAAAACGAATGTGAAATTTTCAAAGTGTCTGGAGACGGCGTCAGTATTTTCCTGACGGCGTCATGTCTCCAGACTTGTAAAAATTCGAATTTTCTATTATTTTTGAAAATTTAATTTTGTATAATTTCCAAGATTTGTAATTTTCTTAAAAACCTGCAGAAGACCACGATTACATTAACACAATCATCCTATCTTTACTACTTTTATTGAGTCTAAACCCTAAAAGTTTCGTTTTATATATCATTATCCCGCCAATTTTACGACATGTGTAGTTGTTTCTGTCTTTGATTTAAAGGTTATATTTGATGAGAAGAAGCCTAGGAGTTCTTAGGAGTTTCATGTGGATGACTCTCGGATAACGATTTAGCCAGCTATCATATGTTTCTTCTTCATTATTAAGCAAACAAGGGGAGTACTAATTTCTTTTTCCTTTATTCGTTTACGGGTAAGAACATTAGGGACAATGTTCAAAATAAGTGTAGGGGAAATAAGCCTTAGAAACTATTCTTTCAATTGCTATGTGCTTTGTCCTTAAAATGATGTGTAATATATCGAAGCATGGCGTAGACGGTAATTTTGACCCAAATTTTAAAAAAATTTATGACACATACCGACGAAAAATGAGTATTATTAGCGTCTCATAGATATGAATTATATGACTAGCACAAAAACCCTACCACTAAATAATTCCACCCCCAAAATGTGAGGTTTGCCTCTAAATCTTTAGGAATTCAGGTGTCCATCTTTGATACATAAGATAGTTCTACCTTTAGCTTTCTCGAGTTAAGGACTGAGCAATTGCATGTGTCACGTTTATGGATTTGATCGTGCATGTGTGATTTTGTCGCCTTTTCTGAAGCATTGGTATCGGTTAAAACTATATGAGAGTGTACCGGTAGTGTATTAAATTCTAGAACTTGTTTTTATGATTCATTCCGAGACCACATAGTGAGAATTTAGGATTTGCTAAATGATAAGAGGCACTAGGAGTAACCCGTTTTAAACTTATATTTGTTATTATGGTTACCTCGATCATATAACTATCCCACACCCTTGCCATGCACTCATTTTTTGTGCAGGATTCCTCTAGTACACCCCTTTGAGCCTATTATTTTCACGGTTCTCATAATCTTCTGGTGGATTCCAGATTATTAATGAAGAACATTGTTTACAACCACACACATTTGTTACACCTAAATCGCATTAGCCTCCCTTTTATGTACTCATTTTAAGTACATTATTGTTATCACCATTGTAAACCTAGTTAATTATTGCAGGGGTACATAGTTGCTAAGTCGAGTCATTTATCAGTGTATACAGTTTTGAGACGATTGGGAATCATGGTAGTTTTTATTTTATGGAGAAATAGGGAAGAAGTCACCTATTACCCCCATGTTTTGTTGATCCTTTCAATTCGGGTATGTAATTAGTCAATTGTAATGAGTTAGCAAAAACTCAAGTGTAAGGGTGTGTTTATAAACCCCAAGTTATATATTATGTTTGATTCAATTAAAAAAGAAAAAAAAGAGAAAAATAGAAAGAAAAATAAAGAGTTTGATGTAGAGTTTGTATATCTTAGTTCGTTTATCTTAATCCTAGAATGGTCGAGTCTTGGCTTAGCAACGCCTCAGCATGTATTCTTATATTTAATTAACTTACCGTCACTCCAAATCCACCCAAATATATCCCATTTGTTTCCGTTATTGTTTAGCTTACACCCAAACATCACAACCCTTTGAAAGACCTCTTTGATAATAATTTCTAGTACTTGCGCCTAGCGGTGAAGGTTTTTGATCCTTTACCAAGCCTATGGTAATTTATATGCTATGACAGGTATGAGTGTTAATTTTTCATTTCCTATATTGTTATAATTCATTATACACCTGAGTTAAAGAGAGAATCCAAACACTTATGTGAGGTATTAGTATATAACTTTCGTGCTTTTAATTACGAAGTCTAGAAGGTTGTGTCATAAACTATCTTTGAAAAGTAAGTTAAATGCCCCTGATACTGCTATAGCCTAGGTAGAAATGCCCATTTGCTTGAGGTTAAGCAAATCTCAAGTGTAGAGGTATTTGATGAGATGTCATTTTATACACCTTTTCGAGGTCATTTAACCCTCTAAATCATGCAAATATGCCCAAATTATGTACTTAATCGTTCTTTTGTATTTTTAGCACTTGGATGGATTTTGGAAGAAATACACCTGACTTAGGCTCATTTGAAGAAGAAATGGACAAGACTAGAACTCTACATCAAATGTCATAAAGAAAATGCATACAGTGGCTGGAGACGGTGTCATGATTCATTGTGACAGCGTCAGGACGTACAAAGGACGGCATCAGGATTTCGATGACAACGTTAGGATCCAACCAACTTAAAGAAGCCCTAGAAGATTCGGTGGGGCGATGGTGTTAGGATTATAACGCGGCGTCGTCATGCCCGTTTTTTGATATATACAAACTCGTTTTTAGGGTTTTTAGTGTGTAACTTTTTGGAGACGAACCCTACCTTTAGAAGTCGATTGTAGCAGGTTTTAGGCTCGTTTTTAGGATGTCAAACCCCTCTTGTATCAGCCTTTAACACATGTTTTAATCAAGTGAAGTCTTCTATCTTTTATCATTTAATATGCCTATGTGTTGTTTGATTGATTCTTGTTCTTCGCTTCCTTTTAATATGCTAGGCTAGATCCATTAGTATTTACTTATGATTGTATGAAACTTAGTTTGTAGATCCTTTTAATATTGCTTCTTGTGATGGATATGCGCGTTAGGCTTTAGAAAACTAGCCATAAGATATTAAATTAGCATAGATGTCTAGGGAAATACGAGTGTGTAAAAAGGATACCATCGGTAACAGTCTTCATACTACCTTACCCCTAATATGGTTGATCATTCTTAAGTGTTTTAATGCATGTAATGTACTCTTAGGGGCCTTGTAATAGTCTTCATACTACCTTACTTGTGCGTGCCTTAACGGAATATTACGTAAACGCCGTTTTCATGTAATTCGCTCATGACTAAGGAAATACTTACACAGATCATCACAAGTGTGACAAAGAAATAGAATTAGGAGAAGTAAACTAAGGAGTAGTGCATGATTAAGTAAATATGTTCGTTTACCATATAAGTTTTCACCAAAGTAGTTTAGATTTATTATTAGTTTAATTAGTTAAAACCAAAATCAACCTCTTTAACCAGATTTTTACCCGCTTTTTATAAAAATATAAAATACAAAAATAATCTTCTCTCAACCCTTAGACTTCTGTTATATTCTGTTCGAGCCTTTCCAACCTATTCCCCTAGAGAACAATAACAACCCCCCCGAGTCTTGTCTATACTACACTACAATGGTTAGGTACACTGCCTAGGGAGTTGTAAAATTCTTTATAAGTCACAACTGATGCCGTCATTGAAAACGCACATGAAGTTTTACAACTCCCTAGGCAGAGTACCTAACCGTTGTAATCTAGTAAGGCAAGACTCGGGGGTTGTTATCGTTATCTACCGGAATAGGTTAGGAAAGATCAAATAGAATATAACAGAGGTCTAAGGGATTGAGAGAAGATTATTTTTGTATTTATATATTTTATAAAAAGCAGGTAAAATTCTGTTTTTGAGAGGTTTGGTTTGGTTTTAGCTAATTAAACTAAGTATAAATCTAAACTACTTTGGTGAAAACTTATATGGTAAACAAACTATTTACTTAATCATGCACTACTCCTTAGTTTGCTTTTCCTAATTCTATTGCTTTGTCACACTTGTGATGATTTGTGTAAGTATTTCCTTATTCATGAGCGAATTACATGAAAACGCCGTCTACGTAATCTTCCGTTAAGGCAACGCACAAGTAAGATAGTATGGAGACTATTACAAGGCCCCTAAGAGTACATTACATGCATTAAAACACTTAAGAGTGGTCAACCATATTAGGGTAAGGTAGTATGAAGACTTTTACCGATGGTATCCTTTCTACGCACTCGCGTTTCCCTAGACGTCTATGCCAATTTAATATCTTATGGATAGTTTTCTAAAGCCTAACGCGCACATCCATAACAAGAAGCAACATTAAAAGGATCTACAAACTAAGTTTCATGCAATCATA
>BQNB010211606.1:0-10188 GCA_026074375.1 Tanacetum coccineum
TTTGTAATTGTCTAAAAGATAAGGGGCACCTGTTTCTATATTAGTGTAAAATTGTTCTACTTACCCCGCCTACCCTTGTCTTTTACTTTACCAAGTTTGCACCCTGTCTTTCTATTATAATAAATAGTTTTATAATTTTTGAATTTAGTTTAAATAAAACTTAGGGTTTGGTTTTAATTGAACAAATTAGGGTTTAATTGAGTCATAAAATTTAGGGCTTTTGTTTCCACTTAATTTCTGCACCTTTGTAGTTTATAAAAACCATTTTTCTATATTTTTCCAATAAAATTTGTATTTTCTAGAAATTAAAATAGAATTTAGTTAATTCCTTTTTCTTATAAAATTCATAGAAAATAGAAAAATAGTTGAAAAATTAAAATTATTTTTGCATTAATTTTCATTTTAAATCTAGTATTTTTGAAAAATAAAAGAAAAATTTTAGTGTTAATTTTTAGAAAAAGTTTATTTTTGATTAAATCATTAATCTTTAGAAAATCATAAAAAATTCAAAAATACATAAAAAATTCCAATTCTTTTTCCTAAAATTTTCATTTTAAATTTGTGATTTTTAGGTATAAAATTTGTTAAAAGTTGTGCCTTAGTTTTTAAATTTCAGTTTTAGCTCGCATTTATTACGTTTAGTGCATTTAAATTTCGTGTTATTTCATTGATTTTAGTTCATGCTATTATATTTCGTAGTGTAATCAACAAATCAAAAATCCTTTACTATTCTAAACTCGAATCCGAATTATTCCTAAATTCTCAATTCACGATTTCGTTGGGACACGACCCGAGGAAAAGTACTTCCCGGATAAAAATATACAAATTGTGTTTTCTCTTGTGAGATTTTTACCTTATATTTCTCTTGGTTGAGAAGTATTTTGGAAAGAATTCTTACGGGATTAATACTATAAGTATATTAAATTTGTTTGCTTTACAACACATCAGTACGGTTCTGTCTTTCGACAATGTCGTTCTGCTGTGGAGTCCTTGGAATTGTTTTTTGGTGAAAATGCCGACACGTTCATAATATTCAGTCAAATATTTATTGACAAATTTTGTGCCATTATCGGTACGGATGTATCTGATATTTTTGTTGAGACCGACTTGTATTTGCTTCAAGAATTTGATGATGAACTCTGGGGTTTCGTCTTTCGATCTCAAAAACTTAACCCAAGTAAACCTAGAATAATCATCAACGATGACTAAGATGTATGTCTTCCCATTAATTGTTTGCACTCGGATCGGTTCACATAAATCCATATGAAGGGTATTAAGAACTTCCAAGTTGGTGTTTACAGTTTTAGGTGAGTGGGTATGTTTTTTGCTCTTTTCGAGTTGACACGCGAAGTAGAGATGATCTTTCTTAAACTTCAATCTAGGTAAGCCTCTTACTAAATCCTTGCTTGCAAGGTCATTGATGGTACCAAAGTTCAAGTGGTTTAAACGACGATGCTATAACCATGATTTGTTCTTGGAGGTTTTGGACAACAAACAGATTGGGGAGGACTTCATCATGTCTTCAACCGAGATAGTGTACAAATTAGAACCACGAGAATCTTTAATTAATTCAACACTATCTGTATCTCAAGCATAGCATGAGTGCTTCCTGAATGCAACTTCCAAATCAGAATTGCAAAAATGCCTGACAAAAATTAGATTGTGACCCAGTCCTTCCACATAGTATACCCTAGAGATCACACTGTCACCAATCACATAATCTCCATAACCTATGATAGCACCAAAGTGGTCATTCTCGAATCTAATTGTCCCAATGAACTTTTTCATGAAATTCCTGAGCCGTGAGCGATCCCCCATTATATGTTTTAAGCAACCTGAATTTAAATACTAATGGATGATCTGTATGACCTGCATTTGAAAACAGACGAAGATGGAGAGTTTGGACAGTTGAATCCCCAATTTTGGTTGGGGTCTAGTTGGTTAGCATAAGCAAATGCCTGATTCTCAAGTGGAGTGGATATGCTACCGGGAACTGCCTGGTATGGTTGGTTTTTACGTTAGTACCTAGTTAATGGTTTCTGGGATATGTGACTTAATTTCCCAGTTATCATAGTTTTACTAGTACTAACGTTTTCCGTTTGCTTAGCAGGCACTACTTTGGATTTAGTAAGCCTAGTTAAAGGGCATTGTTCTCCTAAAGTGAATGTCCTTCCCGTGGGCATCCATCGATAACCTACATTGGCAAGTATCTTGACTGTTGGTTTCTAGACTCGCTTGACTTGCTTAGGTTTCCAGACTTGCTTAACTTTACGTACAACATTTTTAACAGAGAGGGATGCATTCACAGAGTGTAAATAATTAACCACGCACATATCATGATTTGCAAAAATTAAGCATTTGTTACATGTCTTGCAAACAGAATGAGAATTCAAATTAGTTACAGTACGCTTAGAGATAATACAAGAGTCAATACGATTCGTAGTTATCAAACTAGACTTATTGGTCCTAGGGTGTTCTTCTACTTTCTTCTTGTTGACACTCTTAGCCGGCAAGATCCTATTTTTCTTGGTATTGCTCCTAGGTTGTGATCCACTGGCATCAGTGCAACTGTTTACTCTTGTAGAAGGAGGCACAGGGACATTAGTCTTCTAAATGTTCAGTTGCTCTACATTTTTGTGTGTGTTACTATTTGATGTTTCACATTGGTCCTCAAAAGTAACTTGATTTTTCCTAGTTAAAGGGGTAGCAGCATGCTTTTTATCTCATTGATTGAAGTTTTTCGGACAAGTGCCAATCACATATTCTAACAGTTCCTGAGAGTGTTTAGTGTAAAGGCAAGCATATGCAAGTGAGCTAACTAATGGTCTTTCAACCCTAGCATCCTTTACGATCTCGCAAAGGGTTTCCACACTTTCCTTAAGGTGTTTGAGATAATCTAGATGCACTTCCCTATTGTTCCTATTGTGAGGGGGAATTGGTTCAACATCTATAGCATACTGACCAGGGGTAAGAACTCTTGGTTTTAGAGAATCCATAGTGATGCATTTTAGATTGTCCTGTATTTAGGCTTTTAGATTCTCTTTTTTAGTTAACAAGGCAGTTGTTTGTTCGATATGTTTAGCACACGTCATCTTAATAGAATCATATAATTCCTTGTAATGTTGCTTATTTTTTGCGTTCTCAGCCCTAAAAAGCTCATTTTGTTCTTGGAGAAGGTTGACTTTATCAGTTAATTGAGTGATCTGAAAATCTAAGGCCCTGAAGTCAAGAGTATGGTCGGCTTTACTATGGGTCTCTTTTAATTGAGAGATTTGCATCCTCAATTTTTTGATGGCGTTGTCCTTTCCTTGAATGGAAGCTTTCATTTTTTTTATTACAAAAACTGAGTCAAAATCAGGAGCATCTCGAGCGGGTGGAGATGTGTTGTTTCCAAAACTTTCTTTAAGGTTTTGATATTTTAACTACAAATTTAAGTAATTTGCCTCAAGATTGGAAAAACGTTTTACTAATTCAGTATGATCATCTTTTTGAACCTTAACATGTAATTTAGAAAGCTCTGCTTCAAGTTTCAAACAACGTGCTTGAACAAAAGTGTGGGCAACATGCATTTCAGTAAATCTAGATACTGTGAGCTCAGAATCTGTTGCAATATAAAACACTTCTTTGGACAAGCAATCAACAATTAAATTGTCATTTGCAATGAATCTCATCATGCTTTCTATTCACAACATTTTGGTCAACCTCAGCTTCCAACTCTTCAAAAATATCTTTCATTTCTTTGACTTCCTTCGTGAGAGCCTTTTGAATACCCTCAAAATGTTCTTTAAGTGTTTTGAAAAATGGAATAACCTCGGTGAGATAGCATTTCTTGGTTTGTTCAAAACCCCTTTCCCCTTCAGTGAGTCCTGTTGGTGTAATTCTCTTTTTACAGGTTTTTTCAAAGTCCAAAAAAAGTTGTATTAGTGCAAAAATGTTAATTTTTACTTGACTCTTTGTTGGAAGCACCCTGGGGACAAGTGTTGCAGGTGTATTGGTCATCGACAAATCATTCTGGAACACATCAATGAATCTCGTACGACGGAAATATCACTCAATTTTGGTTCATCTACCTTTGTGTTCATTAAGGTTTTCACGACTCATAAAGTACGTTCACCATGAACCTGAAGTATCTCATCACCTTCCAACGGTATCCTAACCACCTTCTCATGACATACTATCACAAACTTCCTTTTGGATAACCAGTCCATTCCCACAATGACATCAAGCTTTCCACACTCCATTGGTATCACCGAACTCCAAGGGTGACCGAAACAATCAAATAGAAAACAAACGAATATCGAGTCAAAGGCTAGAATGCATATAGGAGATTCCACATATGCAAATAGACGTGGATCAAATGACATAAGAATCCTTTGAAAGAAAGGATACGTATATGCACCGAGTGAAAACGCAACGAAAGAAAATACAACCAGATTGATACACGACAAATGAAACACATAAAAAATATCAATACGAAAGAACGAAAATTCTTATACGCAAATAGTCGACTTTACAAGAAGACCAAATTAAATAACGTTTTTTTAAAAATCATTTAAATTTTGAAAGTCACTTAAGTAAAAAAAATCGAATTTAAATATAATAAATAAAATTGTTATTATTTAATGGTGTATCGCACCTTACCATTATGAATCACTTTAAACCAGCTTTTTATAATAAAATAAAATTTATTAAACCACCGAAAACTACGTTTTCCTATACAAGGCTCGGGATTGTTTAATGACCATCACTTTACTAAATATCACGGCTAACACATACAAATGTTGCGGAGGCCAATGTACGTTCTTCTTTGTTAAAACTTTGGAAATTGGTCTCCATACGGCGAATATAGGTACACCTATACGCCGTATCAATTTAATGTCTGATACGCCGTATCAGACAAATCCCTATACGGCATATCGAGCGTTGGTTAAAAAAACCCAGCTAAATACGCCGGATCGTTTCATACATACTTTTTACTCACAATAAAAAAAATTACCACGCACTTTGATTTCAAAAATCACCCGTGTTTCTAACATCTCCTACATATTTAATTAAACGATATGGCACCATTACCAGCTGCTGATCAGAGACACCCATGGCTCAGATACTAGATTCAGGAGTACACTAAGGGGATTAGGCATAGTTACGAGCAGAGCCTCGAGACGATATGGAGCAGACCGGTTAACTGGGTTCATATATTGGATTTTGAGGGTCTGACCCCCGAGATGAGGCAGGATTTGGCTGTGAGATTGAGGATGGTGTATTCTGGAGAAGGGCAGCAGGTGTTTGTGAGCCATGATTGGAGGAGACTATTTGGGATCCTAGCACCTTTAGTCCGAGAGTTTATTCTGAAGTTTCTCAGTACTTGTAGGATGAGCGATACAGAGATGGGATTGGATGTTGCAGATACGCTATGTTTTCAGTTGGGAGGTGTTAGTAGGAGGATGACCTGGAGACAGTTTATCTTGGCGTTGGGGTTACACACGGAGCAGGAGATGGCAGAGGCTGGGTTTGGAGCCTACTGGGACAACAGTGATAGATTGATCCCCGATAAAGGGGATCTTAGGGATTATTGGATGGAGATCTCGTATGACAGAGACTTCTTAGGACCCGCCCCTTCTTATGTTCTTATTCGAGACCCTGTGAGGAGGCTATGCTACAGGACGATTGCTTATAGTATTTCTGGTAGGGGACAGGCACCTGAGAAGGTGACCGATATTGATCTCTTCTACCTCCGCAGCATGGACCATAGGACTATTAACGTCCCACATCTGTTAGCGCAGTATCTATTTAGGCATGTGGAGGGGAGGAAGAGCGGGGCCAGGCTATCAGGAGGGCACTTTATTGGGCGTTTGGCTATGCATTTTGGGCTTGTCAGTGACAAGGGATTGAGAGGGTTGCAGGTAGTCACCCGAGAGCTCCCGTTGATTGATTTACATGAGCTTGAGAGGCTCAACATCTGCATGAGGTACGGTGACACATGGGATTGGGTAGCCCATGGACCAGAGAGGCAGTAGACTGCTGCGGCTGGTGCCCATGAGGCAAATGAGGCTGGTCCGGCAGCCGAGGAGGGTGCTTAGGAGATTCTGGTACCAGCACCAGCACCAGCATAGGTACCTCCACCACCTCCACCAGCTCCTCAGCCTCGGACTATATCACAGAGGATAGAGAGAGTCGAGGAGGAGGTGCACGACTTACGGCGTGATGTTGTAGGCTTTTGAGGAGTTGTCGAGAGCTTTACCATGGAGCAGTCTAGTGTCACACCCCGCCAAGGCGGAAACGCAAGGCGTAACATCATGGATATCATCACAACACAATGGCGTCTATAAAGAGAATTCTACATGCAATAAATAAGCAAAGTATAGACACAAAGTGTCATAACAATACCCATAAAACTAATCTAAATCCAAAATGCGTCTTTATTGATGAAACAAAAGTTCTCGCCAACATAAAGACATGCAACAATTATCCATAATCCAAACAATGCAAAATTCAAAACAATAAAGCAATAAACTCCATAACATCCTATGGTCTCTTTCTAGCCACTTCTCTCTATCTTATTCCCATGGTGCTCACCTAAAAATGATGCTTAAACATCAACATAAAGTTGGTGAGAGACATAGGTTTAAGACACGCCAATAACTCGCTTTGAAATCACTGTGATAAATAAAACATAGCATAGCAGAACATACACGAACTATCATACAAGCTAACATGCAATCACATCAATCCACATTGAGACGTTCACGCTCAATGATCATAAACATAGAAACTAAACGTATCCCAATCCACAAATCCACAACAATGAGACAGATCACGCTCACTATCAACAATTCCACAGCAATGCGACGATCACGCTCACTACAAACAATCCTCAATGTCTTGAATTGTCATCGCTCATCACAACAAACAAGGGAACAGAACGTGTCCCACGATCCACAATAACAAGTAGCACATAACATACAATAGTCACGTATAGCCCATGCCTCATTTAAAACACAATTATCACCAAGTAACAAAATATTTTAATACTCAAAGCATCATTTTCACCCCAAGAAAACATAAGAAAAAGGGGCTATGAAACTCACCTGATGCTTAAGCAAATTCCAAATCCTTACACGAAACTAAACAATCAAAACAAACACGTGTTACACGCGACCAAGCCAAATGATAGCCCATGAAACAATCATATTATGGAAGTCTAAGGTGTTTAATTACCCTCATGGGTCACCATGACACCATGCCCAACCTTAACCAACATGTTTACACACTTTTCCAATGTTCAACAATTTACCCAAAAATGCAGAATTTTAATATCACTTTACCATTTTCTAAACCACCCCTACTGACCTTTATAAACTTTACCAAAAATTAGAGGTTCAATATCATGAGTTTACTATCTCCAAGATTTTTCCACTAATTTATTTCCACTCTTATGTGCCCCAAATAAAATCAAACTTTTAACTACTCAGTTTCGGATCTGATCGCACACTAAAAAGTTTAGACCTAAAAACCATACTTAGACTCCAAATCAGAATCTCTACTTTGGGGGATTTTTAATAGACACATAGAACTAAACTCCTGTAGGTTGGCTAATCCTAATTCAAATTTTAAGTGGGGGTTTTACACCTCGTAATCTGACCTAAATCTGACCCGAATTTACTGCTTTGACAACTTTTCTCGTAACCAACATTTGAATGACTTCCCGACCTTAAAAACCTTCTAGGCCGGATGTTCTGAAAACTAGACTCTTTGAGCTACATCATAGACACCGGAAACTTGACAAAAGCTATTACCATCATTGAGATAACAGCCAAACAACACAGCCCTAAATTCTGCCTTAATCTAAATCAAGTTCTAACGCGATCTAAACCCTAACGATTACACCAACTCGCATCTAATTGATTACTAAGAACCCTAATTAGATTATAAACTTTAATTTAAAGAATATTATGAAACCCTAGATCTACCATAACTATTGTTACATGAATTAAATCAATAATTAAACTAATTAAGAAAACTAAACATACCTTAAAGCTTGTTTTCTTCAAAAATCAAAACCTTAATTTTTCTTCTTATTTTCTTGAGGTATTTGGCCGACTAATGCAAGAGGAGGGGAGGAAAATTTCATGCTTAGGGTATTATGGGTTAGTATATATAAGATACAAAATTCTCTAATTAGAGTCCTAGTTAAATTGGGCTTTGATTTTTTTTTTCTTTTTTTACCAAAACCGGCCGAATATATGTATGCATATATATATTATTATTATTTTATTAATTACATATTTACTAACATTACCTTAATTTTTTATAAAAACCTAAGCTTATTTGAGTAAACCTTTTTGCGTAAACACAATTTACTAGGCTTTTAAAATAAATAACTTTTCATTTTTATTAAACCTAACTTTCCAAAAATAGAAATTTCATTTCTTTCTTATTCTAACCACTAAAGCCTATTCATACCTAATTTTACTAACACATAAATACGTATACGTAATAATACTTACACAATTAACGCAAAAACGCCAAAACCACAAAAGTCATTTCCTTGCCACCAAAAGTGAACGAAAGGAACTTAACCAAATCCATCACCAATCCAATCCCAATGAGACGATCACGCTCAATGGATTGATTACCAACTCTCACACAATCCACATAACGCATATAAACACATAAACCATACATTACAACAGATTCATAAGTCAACACTAACGGTTTGACTAACCTGCTCAAGTCATGGTTGTCACAGTATCCCCTCCTTTAGGAAATCTCGTCCCGAGATTTAACCAAAAGGTTCAACTCTATCATTACCAAACAATTAATCGAGGATACTTATCTTTCAAGTAGTCCTCCCATACCCATGTTAACTCAAAGTTACCCTTTGAATTCCAACTAACTTTCACAAGATATCTTACTGCTAACAACTTTGCCTGCCCACAAAAGGGTACGCATAGCAGCATAACCGCTCCAAACGAAAAGAAACATCCAACTACCTGAACCTCGCCCGTCATCGAGGAAACTCGTCAAAAACCTTAAGTTGCGTAACAACGTCATTTACAACCCGGTCTCGCAACTCATCAAACAAGAACTGTCTTGAAACCAAGTTATAAGTTGTTACAAAGCCCAACGTTTTTGAAGAATCGGCTCGACTTCGAGTTTATTCATAAAATAACTTTAACCAAAATCACACAAACACATCTAAGGGCATACTAAGGTCTACAAGAAACCTTACGTACCCAACTTCAACTAAAACTCCCAATGATCCCATGCTCAACGAACAAGTGTGGATACTCAGTTTACCTGAAGTCCTAAAGACCTCGCTTCGAGCCCAAATGGACCTTAACTACCACCATTCTACTACATTTTAACCTCTTAACTTCACGGTCACTATTCTCAACAGGTTCTTTTACAAAACGAAAAGTTTTGTCAACCTTGATCTCATCCAATGGCACATGCAGGCTAGCATCCGCCTAACACTTCTTCAGGTTCGACACGTGAAACGTGTCATGTACACCACTCAATTCCTCAGGCAATCTCAACCGATAAGCTACAGGACCGATTCTTTCAAGAATCTCAAATGGCCCTACATACCTCGGTGCTAACTTACCCTTTTTCCCAAAGCGAATTACACCTTTCCAAGGCGACACTTTTAGCATAACCCGATCTCCTACCTCAAACTCTAACGGTTTGCGTCTATTATCAGCATAGCTCTTTTGACGGTCTCTTGCCGCTTTGAGCTTTTCTTTTATCAATACTACCTTATCTGTCATATCCAGTACTAACTCAGGCCCAGTCAAACTACTCTCTCCAATCTCTGCCCATAGAACAGGCGACCTACATTTCATTCCATATAAAGCTTCAAACGGAGCACACCAAATGCTCGAATGATAACTACAACCAAAATCAATAACACATGCCCTCATTATATCTTCCTAAAGTCTGAATCATACGTTCACTTTGTCCATCCGCTTGAGGATGCTAAGCAGTACTCAAATCCAATCGTGTCTCTAACACTTTCTGCAGCGTCTGCCAAAACCACAAGGTAAATCATCCATCTCAATCTGAGTTGATCATCACGGAAAATGACTAGGTCGTATGAAACCTTCGTCTTGCAACTCTTGAAGTTGTTCAGACAATTCTTGCATTTCCAAAGGTGCTAGACGATATAGAGACTTCGCGACTGGCGTC
>BQNB010211607.1:0-10188 GCA_026074375.1 Tanacetum coccineum
CCAATAATGAGAACGGCTAGTGCAGCTATGAAACCCTATCAAGGAGATTCTTTAGAATTCTACCTGATTACATGCAGTATTTATAATGATTAACATGGAACTGTGGTTATTGCAATCATATTCAACAAAGTAACAAAGACACTTTCATCCATATCTGTTGATTATCACTCACCTAACCTGCAGGTATTCCCGATGGTGGCAGCAGCTAGTCAATGACGAGTCAGATTCATAGCCACATGCTCATACCTGACCGACATATGTAAAGACAGTGTGAAAGCTCAAGTACATGTTTCAAAAGACTTCTTCTACTCTGATACTGCACATCTTCCTTGAAGTCACAAAGTATTAAAGTTAAAGAATTTCAAGAAAAGATGATTATACAAGCTTTTAAAACAAAGAAAGGTATGAGCATGTTGGTCCGAAGGTCACAAGATCACAAGAGAGCAATAGATTACAAGATAATGAAAAGAAATGATGTTTGGTTGATGATCTCAAGAAGCTCAAAGACCACATACAAGTCAAGCTAAAGAAACAAGCTCAAGCCTAAAGTCAAAAGATCACTACACATTTCACAAGATAAAGATAAAGATTCAAGACTACGAGCAAGACGGCTAAGCTTAAGTTTTTGTAAAATAGAGTGACCTCCCTTAGGGGGAGATTGTTAGAAATACGAAAAAGACTCGGTCACTCCTAAAATGTATTTCATAGCTCGTAGTTAAACATTATGTAAAAGTAAGCTAATCGGGCCAAGCCCATGGCACCAAAGGCCCATGGCCGGCCCCTACGTAAGGATATAAATACCCTCTCCTTCCATGGAGAGGGTGTTGGTTCATTTCACACGTTTATGCATTACATGTTTCTTTCTCTCACTAGAAGTGTCCAACCATCTTTCTCTCTCTAGATTTCTTTCTTTCATTTTTCATAGATTGTTGTATGATTTGATATTCTACAAGGTTGATGCAAATGTTGGTGCATTTTATATATATGAGTTTCTTTTTGCTGTTATTGCTCGGCGTCATTTGATATCTCTTTTGGGGAGTTGAACGTACTAAATGCTTGCTGATGGTATTCAGTTTTCGATGAGACTTGTCGTTTGCATTTCTTTTTAAAATATATCATGACTTCAGTTATCTTCATTGTTTTGTCTTTGTTATACCAAGACACATTACAGTAATATGATAAACGGGATCAAAATTTTCTATCTATTTTTAGTAGTGGACAATTAAATTAGAATATCCTAAAAACAAAATGTGGACTATAATTTTGAGATGGAAGGAGTAGTAATTAATGATATAAGTATGTAATGCCAAATATTACATGTCATGTACCCAAGGCCTTTGGTCTAGCGGTATGTGAGTTTTCACCGACCTGAAGGTTGTGGGTTTAAGCCTCACTGGAGACATTTATGAGATATGTGGTATAAGGTGTAATAAGTTGTTGTTCTAAAAAAATATTACATGTCATGTATTTCGTTTACAATAAAGCTTCTTAAGTTCAGCGTTTAAAAATTTAATTATATAAATGTGCTTATCGTGTCCCTCAATTATAATACAACAATGTTACTTTTTTTTACATCACTACAACCTATAATAACTTTTAAATATATGTGTACACAAAGCGTTTTCCTTTTACAATCTAAAAACTAAGCTATTAAAATAAAAAAGGAATGCCCAATGTTACTAGACCCAAAAAAGGCGTGAGCCTAGGTGAACAAAAGGACATCAAAAGACAGGACACCAAGAGCCCAACGATGGCCTGCACTTATTTTGTCCTAACGCGTGATGCACTTTAGTATATAGGGTAATATTGATCGGCCCAACCTAAAATGCTGAAGTGGAATATTGGCTGATATTATACACAAGTTTGATGTAACTATTCATCTACTAATAAAGATGATAAGAGGTGATGTAACTATTCATAGTGTTTCAATCTCGTCTTTAATAATCATTCTTGGTAGTGACTGACATGCAAAGAGGAGTTTTTTAAGCCAAGATACCTAATTTAATTCCATAAAAGTGTTGGGCATTTAATAAGACTTTTTTTTATCATTCATGATTCATCTTAGTTTTTGGTCATCCCTTCTTATCACGTCAAACTCTAACATAACCATAACATGCCATCTCATTTCCACTATCATTTCCTGTTATTTAGTTAGGGATATTATCTTTAAGATTTTTATACACACTATACTCAAAATACAACCAAAATCCATATCTATAACACACACAACCCAAAACCAAAATGAAATCATTCTTATTTTTCTCGTATAGATCATTACGTTATAACTTTCGAGAGTTAATAAGTCGCACCCATTGTTATTTTCATTTACCAATTGAAGAGCAAGTTGCATGGACAAACAAAACTTGAGGTATTAGGTTTTAAAGTGTGCCCCCATCTATGTAAGTCGCTAATATGCTAAATGTTTAATGCTTGCCCTAATCGCTAAAGTATTTATGTAAAATCTGATTTTGTTAGGACGTGAAAGAAAGTATGACTTTTATGGGTTTCTTGACCCTAAACTTCCAACACAATATCGAAGGGATTTGTTTTATAAGTTATATGTAGAGAACAAACAATTGAAGAAGTTGACCATACAAGTCGTTGAGAATGAGGATGACTAGACGGGGAAGATGAACGAAGATATGACTTTTATAAACTCAAGACTCAAATTCTTGATTTTTGTTGTTGTTTCCCTTTGTGTTGTAATTAGGGCAACAAACAAGCCAAACTCTTATCAAACAACTCAAGCTCGAGCTTGACTTGATCAAGTCGAGCTTTTATTGAGCTTAAGCCCGAGGCCAAGCCTAATAAACCAACTCAAAACACATAACGAGCTGAGATCAAGGTTTTATCGAGCTTTTCAAGCCTTCAAGAACAAATTTATTTATATTATACATATTCATATAAACAACCTTATGGCTAATGTAAATATTTGTATTATAATTAAATATTTGTAAAAGGACAACTTAAACCCTAATTCTCCCGAATGTTTTGTATAAGTTCTTTGCTCTTGAGCTCATCGCGTATTTTTTTGAATTTATTGATGAGTTTGGCTATCGAATTTAATGTTTATATATAAATTTAAGCTTTTCAAGCCAAGCTCGAGCTTTACTCGAGCCGAGCCTAAGCAAGAATGATTAAAGCTCGTCAAGTTATTAAGCCAAGCTCAAGTCTACCTTATAAATTTCAAGGTCAAGCTTAAACCCTCTCAAACTCGAGCTCGGCTTGACTCGATTACACCCTAGTTGTAATTGTAGTAATATAATGATGTAGTAACCATTAGTAGTTGTGCAAATGTTTATTTTGTTGTATTGTATTGGTTAAGTATTTAATGTTTTCTGTTGGTTATGTATGTGTTGTTATATTTCAATATAAAATGGTATACCATTATAATCATGATAAAATAAATTTAACCATAGTTAACAAGTAAACACAATTGATCATTTTCAAAGGTAAGTGATTGTACACAAGTTACATGCAACATGTAAAATGTTTAGATACATGCATACTAGAGTTAAATCTTACCTTACATGATTATGTATACTAAATACAGACACCCAAAATGTACACAAATATACTTTAAGAGTTTGATACAAAATATATACTTGAAATATAAGTATTTCATTCCAATTCTTGGCCATTAGTCATTAAAGAATCAACATCAGAATATGTCTTTTCAATCTTTATTTTGAGAATTCTTTCACTTCTCTATTTTGGCCTTACAAAACCACCTCTTGGGTTGGCTTGAACTCTAGCAATTGGAACTGGTTGTACTGGCTGAATTGTTGCTTGTGCAAACTGAATTGGTGGTTGTGCATGATGAACTGTTAGCATTTCTCGTATCCTTATCATTATTATATACTTGAGTGGTTACTTGTATCATTGCTTCTGAATTTTCAATAGGATATGAAGTAGTACCCTCATCAATCAAGTCGGGCCATCTCCCCACTCTTCCAAGCCTAGTAAGTGGTCATAATCAGCATTTTTTTACCAATTTCACCCCTTATTCTCATTTCACCTCTCTTTACCATCCCCCCTCTCATTCCCATTCCAGCCCTCATTCCAGTTCCACACCTCATTCCCATTCCATGCCTCATTCCAGTGTCAACAAACCTAACCTTAAGTTTATTACTTTTTGTCTTACTCTTACAAGAACTACCTCCACCAACTTCAAAAGTAATTGAACCCCCAGTCACATTTTGTGCAAATATAGAATCTTCAACATTTGTAATGCAAGTGGTTTTGGGTTTTGGTGGCCTTCTTTTTATACATGAGGGGTTTTGGAGATTATCTAACTTAGCATTCACACAAGAAGCTTTGTTATGACCTTTTTTAAAACATTATTGACATGTCATTTGCACTTTAGTCCTAATAACCCTGTTTTTTTCTTATTTCCATGTTGTGCTCTAATCCTTTTCTTCCTTACCTTCCCTGCTATTTTTGGGGTTTTTAGGACAAAACTCTTGACATTCCACCTCAATCTGGCTAAAATGTTATGCCAACAACAAGAGACAAATATCGATGATATGCTTGATAATACATATTCTTTTTTAAACATGTTGTAACATAATCTTGTGTCCTTTTATTGAGTTTGAAAATAACAACTATTGAATGTGCACAAGGCAATCCACATATCCTTAACTGTTCATCCACCTTGAAGATTTCTGACATATTCCTTACTTCAAACAAGTTTCCATCAACTGGTATCACATGCGATAATCTGCAAATTTGTAAGAATACATATATAATTATTTATTATAAAATTATATTAACGGTAAATAAATATATACTTGTGATTGATGTTACACATACCTTCGTTGATCTTTTGCTATTATGTTTGTAGACCAAGATTCTAATAACTCCCTTCAATTCGAACCGAATCAACCCGGATCTATCGATAACCAGATGTTCTAATTTTATCGGATGTCCCCGAAGGGACATCGATAACCAGATGTTAATCGACCACTAGACGCCTTTAAACACAAAAGTCTCAAAATCTTGAAAACCCTAATTTCTCAAAATTGAGCGTTATCAACCAAACTTCTCTAAAACCCCAAATCAAACCAAGATATATCGATTAACACAAGTTAATTGACCAAAGAACCACTAATTAAGCAAAACCTCTAATTTTTTTTCAAAACCCTAATTTTTTAAAAACAAAATAAGAGACGGATTATGAAATCTGGCTATGATACCATGTACGAAATTTGGATTTTACAGGCACAAAACTCTTTTGTTGAATCTTAATTCAACACAAACAAAACAATTTGATCTAAAGCATTTTGATAAAAAAAAACGTAACACAATCATCGTTGCTAATCAGGTGTGATTTATTCACCTAATTCATGAATGTCCTATTACAAACTTTCTTAAAGAAACAACAAGAGAATCATAGATCGTAAAGTATGTGTGTAAGAAGCGAGAGAGATGAATGAGGGTTTGTAACCCAATAAAGAGATAACGATGCTTTATAGCTTCAACTTTCAAAGAATTACATGGGCACAACTTCAGTCTTTAGGCTTTCGCAAAATAGCATTAAGACCCCTTAACTTTTTTATCCACCATCTGCTATAAAAACAAGTTACAAAAATTCACAAAATCAATTATAACTTTAAAAAAGTTTAGTTTAATAGTGATTTAAGAAAATTTCTAAAATCACAAGAGATTAACATATACGCAGTTTAAAATAACTTTCTTCTTCAACAATATTTAAAACAACTTATTTATTGTGTATCATTTTGCGCAACATACACTTGCATAAAGTCAAATATGAAACAAATGGGATTAATGAAACTACATTAGTGTTACATTCCAAAGTTTGTTTATGTTTGGCAAAGAGCTTTTAGCATTTAACGTTTAAAATTAAAAGCTCATTTGAAAATGAGTGTTTATCGTTTTGTATTTTTTGAAAAAGCATCGAATGTTAGCTTTTATAATCACTGATACAACATGATAACAAGCATTTTTATATAACAAATAACTACTCTACTGCTCATTTTGAAAAGAGAAATTTCCAAAAGCAGCCAATTTTTAGTTTTTGGTAAGGAAAGAAAGACTTTTCAAATTTAGTCTTGTACGACTGCAATACCGTGCGACCACATGCAAATCACGACACGTGTCCAAAATTAGGTGAGATGTTTTTTTCTAGACCGAAGTGACATTTGGTACGACAACTTTTTGTTCTTGACCGACAAGCCATTTTTGTCTTATTAGACAAAATAAGTGGTCTCACAAAAAAGGGCCCTGCTATTTGCATTTGGGACGTGTGATTGAAAACATTGAAATAAAACTCCAAGTGGACATTTCATGTCATAAAGTATTACATTTATATTATTCAATACTATATAGTTTCTTATTAAAATATATATTGATTATAATTATTTACTTAATTTATTCTTATCTTTTCAATAATAATGATAATAATAACAAACTGGGTAAAACATATACAAAATGGGTAAAATATTTTTTTGTTAAAAGGTTACTTTGAGTATAACACATTACTAATTTTTAAGTTTTTTTAGTTTTAAAGAAATTTATTCGTTCTTTATATATAACACTAGACGAGTACCCATGTAAATCGACGATGTATAGCGGAAAATGATTATACTTGCGAAATCGTGATTTTGGTTCGACCCTTGATGCAAAGCGTGCGTTTTTTTAGAAAGAATTACATGCGTAGTTATTACATGTGCAACCTCATGTATTAATTTACATATCACAATAACTCGTTCTTTCATTTGACATTTTAAGTATTACGATTAATTTAATCTAAGCATTCAATATTCCCAGTCTTAGAATTTAATGTAAACAAGTTTGTAATACAAGACAATCGCAATGTGATTGTCAAACAAAGAATTTTAAGAAACTAAAAAAATTGTGAAAGAAAAAAACATTCAAACAAATACTAACTTAAAAAGGAAAATAAAATACATCTATTAAACTTAGACAAATGCAAGTGCTTTAGCTTGTTATATATTTTGTATTATAAAATAAATGACAAGTTGCCTTTTCATTGCATCCTTAATATAAAATTATTTGTCCAACTTGTGATCCAATTGTATGCTACTAGTGTAATGATACATATTATTTATAAACTTTAAAGTATATGCCACAAAAATATTATTGTCCAACTTGTTTTTGTAATATATCTTTCAATCATTTAACATTGAAATGTGTTTTTGAATAACCATATTATTAAACATACATTGAAATGATTGAAAATCTATCAATCCACATTAAAATGATAAATTTGATTACTTGATCTTTATATCAATAAGTCTATGTATAAAGGTTACTGTGCATTTGTTGGTAAAATAACTACATTATCAATTTCACCATATATATATAATGTGAGGTTCTTTTCAGAACCAAATAAATATACAGAACTGCGAGAATCAATCTTAACCTTAGGATTAGTTGATCAATGGCTAAAATTGCATGTGGCATAAATGTAATAAAATAAAAATTTAGATATTTTGTTGTAGAGCCTGGAGGGGTAAGATAGGTATTTTCTTTTATATTTTTCTCTCAAACCGTCCTTTTTAATCCGACGTTGCTATGGGCAAAATTAAATTATACGCTACAACTTGCATCAATTCTTTACCAACCGTCTCTCTCTCACAATCAACAACCACTCAGATCCAAACTATCCCTTACTTATATTTTTTATTCTAATTCCATCGTCATAAAATTCGAATTCGCTGATGTAATTATTTTATCTACTCCGCTATGTATTTTTATTCTAATTCCATCTAAATCGGATTTCTACAAAGTCTGTAAGTTGTGTAATTTGATTTTAATTTTGAGGGTGTAAATCGAAATTGGTTTTTATACTTTAAATCCTTGTTTAAGTATAGCCTTTGTTCTTTAATCAATGTTCCCAAAGCTATTTAAAAAAAATTAAACCCACAGTTTGTTTTCAGTTTTGGGGCTTTTAAACCTTTTTATATGTTTTTTAGTTTTGAATGGGTTAGTGTATAAGGTTTGATATGAATCTAGTTTTAATACTTGTCTTTCGTGATGCATAAAGAAATCTTTTTTGTGTCGCGGATCTTATATATTGCCATGAGTTCCTTTTGATTTTAATTGTTGTTGAATATCTAGAATTTTGATTTCTATCTGTTGGTGATATGTTAGATAGTTTTTTGATTTGTTTTTTTATATGCTAAATAGCTTGTAGATTTTTTGAAATTTTAATGTCTTTTTGTTAGTAATATATACAATTAGTTATATAGTTAGTGTTAGATTTTCAGTGACTTCATTATTTAATTCAATATTAAACGAATCGAAGGTGTTGTTGATTGAGGATATAAGGGTATTTGAGGTGTTCGTGTATGTCTAGTTTTGATCTAAGGGCGTTGTGAGGTTGTTTACAACCGATTTGAATGTGTTAGTTTATGGGAATGTACTAATCTGATTGAAGATATAAGTGCATTTGTATTTTATAGTTGTATGTTACCTGAAGGACTTAGAGTAATGTAGTTACATATACTTAAGGCTTCATCAATTTAAATGGATTGCACATGGTGAAAACTTAAATATAGTTCAATTTCTAATGTAGGTTTGGTTTGGTTTTATGACAGTTGTGAACATCCCAAAATACATGTGCATAAGTACCATGTGTGCTTGATGAAAGAGTGAACATGATGGCTGTACATGTATCGTTGATTTAATTTGGAACTATCTATTTGTTTTAATTTTATATACTTTGAACAGTGTTGTAAGTATGCATCCTATACATCAAGTAATTCTGTTTAAATCTTGTGTGCATGTTATTTTCAAAAAACATTTTCTTTTCCCAATAGGCTGATTTTGTGATTGGAGACAATGGGCCATAAGATCATCTATATGCACATGTATTTTCTTTATGTTTGCTTTACAAGATAGTAAATAAATGAATGTGTTGTTTTGTTTTAAGTATTTTAGTTTTAATCAAGTTCTTTAAATATATGAACTGAAATGCACATACACATACTACAACATCAAAATTGGTTAATTAGTAAATGTGTTTGAACCTCTTTACAAAGTCATAATTGATCACGTGTAAATGGCAGGTGTTTACAAGAAACATAATGTAACACCCCCAAAATGGGTCGCAGCGGAATAAGGATCCGGGGCATGTTACTTCAAGATCAACAGCACAAGATATATATAAGAACGACACAAAAGTCGTTTAAACTGATACATTGGATTTAAATAAAAGATATATTACAAAAGCTTATAGCTTTACTTGTTCTTTGTTTCATATTACAAAAGACAACATATATTTCCCAAAACATGATACATAAGTCTTTAACTGTACAATCCAAAACATTATCCAATGCATCCTTGGCATCTCGTGCCTAATGACCTCCTGAAAACATTGCTTAAAACGTCAACAAAATTGTTGGTGAATTCATAGGTTAATGTATTTAAATTATGCAGGACCGCAAGACTTTCACGTGATGTTTACAACATATGCCAACAATCACAAAACCAGATTATTGTTGCACTAAGCTCATGACACCGAAGCTCAACCTATATTTGCTATTTTAGCAGTTATTTGCCCGTACAGATGTTGTAACCCGCAACATCCAAGTCCGACATGGTCAACGTTCGTTCCTAGTGATAGCTAATCACCCAAACGGGGAGGTTAATCCCAATAGATCTATTTATATCATTCGCGCTCACATAATGTAATTCACAACTACATCTATGCAATTAACAGTTCATGAATAATGGGCTCAGGAGGGTTATCGCTACTTAGGCAACACATAATCAATATACTTTCAACACTTGCGTCCAATTTATAAAACAAAGCATGTTCTCACCCCAAATAATAATAAATCAGTAAAACTGTAAAAAGTGGGGCTATGAACTCACCTTGAGTACAGATAGCTCAATTAATCTCAGATAAAACGTCACACAAGACGATAAATGCAACCTATTTAAATTAAGGCTGTATAAGTACTGAGTACTTTTAATTAACAACACTGAATATAATCTTATAGTTGTTACATCGTACTATCGTTCGGGCTATCATAAATAAAGAGGTCATGACATGACGTACGAGGAGTTTAGGACACTTTAAATCGTAAATCCAACAACTCATCGATACGCCATCCGAAGAGGCCTCATTATGAAACTCCCTAGTAATATAGCACTTTGATAACCACTCAATATTCTATATAGCATAATCACCGACTAATC
>BQNB010211608.1:0-10187 GCA_026074375.1 Tanacetum coccineum
TATGATTTTTATCAAGTATTATACAACACAAACAAAATAATTTAAGGTCAAAGTTGAAGAATAATGACTTCAAAAGTTAATAGTGGACACTTATTTAGGGACGGAGGGAGTAGTTTATTACACACCAAAAAACCAATAATAAAATCTATCTATTATCTTCTATATAACACACTTTTAAAAAATCCTTTAATTAATTTTTTTTATAAATAACATTTAACAACAACTTGACAAGCGGCATTAAAAAGTTAATAAAGGAAAAGAAAAAATAGTCTCTAATTACTCCATATAGTGGATAAAATTAATAAGCTTTTACACCATGAAAAATAATTTTCGGTACATTCTAGACGATCCATAACTTCAATTTTTGACAAATCTCACGAGGCACTTTTATTTATTTATATGAAAATATAAATGTGGTTTGTTAGTGTTTTTATTATTGATAGTTATGTTAGAAATTGTTAATATAATTCAAAAGAGCATTTAAGCAAACATCGCTTATTTAGTCAAGTAATTATACAAATTTTCAACATAAAAACAAAGTCCACCTGAAAATATACAAATCATTTAGTTGTTTTATAATGTGTTTCTTAGAGCATTTATTATAAAATGGTCAGATGATATGTTTATAATTATTGAAACTTTATGTTTTATTTCAACTATAGTAGTTTTTCATTTCATGTTATGTGTCGTGCAAAAGGTCCTAAACCTCATACCTTTTCATAGTCTCAAAATATGAAATTACTACAAAGCTTTAAATTATTGATATTAATATGACATGAAATGTTAATTTTTTAAAGTTTTATAAATATGAACCATAATGAATGCCCTTATAATATCAATTCCTATTTAGTCAGTAACTGGCCGTTCTAAAAAAACCCATCTTTAATCTTAAACATATCATGACACACTTTATTCACTTGCTAATCTGTTCACAATTTGTTTTCTTCACCTTTATCTTTTTGATCATTTGATCGGAACTTAACGTAAAAAACTACTGGAGCTGATGACGTATAGTGTCAACTGGGCCGCAAGCTCGGACCACGCAATAAATAGGCCCAGGACCAGCACATTAAAGGATCCAAAAGCGGACTGTTGGAAACACGAAAAGTGTCGGTCACTTCCAAGTTGTAACAAGTCTTAGCTCGTAGTTAGTATCATGATTAGATTAGTAATCTAGTCCGGCCCAAGGCCCATGGGAGGCCCAACTAATCCCATGGCCGGCCTCTATAATATATATAGGCCCTCTCCTAGTCTTGGAGAGGGTTGGTTGTTCCATTTTTCCATACACTTCATTAATACATTCATCCATTTTCCATCCAAGTTCTTTCTAACATCACAACCCACATCTCACTCTTGTTCTTGGTTTGATCTTAAGATTACTAGTATTCTTCACGGACAAGTAGTAGCCTCTCTACAAGAAGCATAACTAGTACGCGGCCGCAAGGCGCATGGCCCCCGCGGCTTCGCAAGGCCCACACACAGCGGCAAGGAGCGCGAGCTTAACAGCCCGCGGTCACGTACCGCTACGCGACAAATAGTCACTCGTGACTAAGTCAAAAAGAGTAAGAAGCTGAGCATGGGACATTGGGGAAGAACGTCAACGTTCTTAATAAGGATAACAAATAATTTTAACGATAACCTAAGCAACTACCCTACAAAAAGGCAGCAGCATCACTGATGTTGACCTTACGACAACCACCCTATTATCCACTGGGTAATAAGGTGAATCGCACCCCGTGACCTATGCATCTGATAGCGACGCTCGCCTATATAAGAAGTCGTCCAAACACTCCCAACGGTATGACTTCCGCCACCATTTACACACATACTACTAATAACCAATTCTTACTCTCACACCCGAGCTTATCGCGGGATCCCCCTCCCGCGGTAAGGCTAACGATGTTATTTTCTTAGTAGGAACGTCTCAACTGCATTCACTTAGTACAATTACTACACCAAGTTTTGAGCTTACAGTCCCTCTGTAAGCACGCTTGCCTCTATTAACTCTACCACATCAATATTGTACTAACAAGTTGGCGCCATCCGTGGGACCAAACACAACTGCGTTCCAAAAATCTCAAGAAAAAAAATGAGCCAACCGGCAAATCCAGCCCACACTCCCGGCAATTTCGCAGTCCGGGAACACAGCCGGCAAAGGGAGTAAGCAAACACCTGACAACAACTCTTTGTGCCTCCCCGCGGATAAGCTTCAGAAAATCTGTGAAAAACACAACAATCAAATCCTGCTAATCATGGCAGAGAAGGTTCACCAGGAAAAACTTCAGCGCCTACAAACGCGCCTGACTTACGGCGAAAGCTCGCATGAAACTCGCAAACGCAGTTCTCGGAATCAAAATCATGCGACAGAAATAAGAGGCCCAAGAAGAGAGGACAAAGCCCGGTCATTGCGTCAAGAGGGACACGTCCCTCGTAGTCCGCAAGCGCATTCTCGAGGCTAAGACGGGAAAGGGACAAACCAACCCGCCAAAGAAGTCCAGTGAGCGCTACGGTGTTCAATAGGCTAGGCCTTAGAGATAAAAACGTTTTCGCGCGATTAGGAGAAAGAAAAAGAGACATACACTCGCGGCCAGGACCAGAAAAGGCACCGCGACACGGGCTCACGAGTAGATAAAGGAGTACCGGCAGGTCAGCGGAAACCCCAAGCCAAAGAAGGAAGGACGTTAGGGAACTCACTCGAAGCTATGTTACATGTTCTAGCAAACGTCAGCAGGAAATCGAAGAAGAATGGAACACCGATGACCGCGCAAGCCGCAGGTCGTACACTCAAACCAAAGAGCTGTATGACTCAAAAAACGACCATGACCAGGGCGGACACTGGAAGTCCAAAAAGCGTAGGTCAAACGATGAAGACGATCTCTCCCAACCATGGTTGTGCGAAGAAACCGACCCATTTACGGCACAGATCTGAAATTTTGAGGTCCCAAAAAGGACCCGCATACCAATCAATGTAAAAACATACGATGACACTAGAGATCCCGACGACCACCTAAAGATTTTCCAAGCAGCAGCAAAGATAGAGCGGTGGGTCATGCCAACCTGGTGCCACATGTTTAATTCCACACTCATTGGCTCCGTCAGGGTCTCGTTCGACAAGCTCCCTCCAAAATTCATTAACAACTATGAAATGCTACGGAAAATGTTCCTAGGGAACTATTCGCAACAAAAGAAATACACAGGATCCCGTAGAAATCAACCATATCAAGCAGAGGGAGGGAGAGTCAACGGAAGCTTTCATGGAAAGATTCAAAGCGGAAAGTATGCATGTCAGCGGAGCACCAGAATGCATGAAAATATTGGGATTCATGCACGGGATCACTAACCCGGACCTAATCAAAAAGTTGAACGACAACATACCAAAGTCCGTGGATGAAATGATGAGCGTAACAACAGCCTTTCTAAGAGGGGAGGTAGCCGCCGCCAATCAATCAAAGAAAAAAGCGCCGCCAGCTTGGAAGCATCATGAGGCCAGTCACAGACCGAACTTTGACAATAGGCTCGACTTCAAAAGCCAACACAAGTCGAACAGGCGACAAGATCACTTCACACCCCTCACAAAGACACCAAAGCCGTACAACGGTATCATCGGCCGCCCGGGTCTCAGGAAAATTCAAGCGGTCCCATTTACAGCTCACGTAATGCTAAAATTCCCGGTGAAAGGAGGAATAACGATGATCCACAGCACTACCATAATGCCAATGGAATGCAGGATGGTAACAGAAGCACAAGATGCCTTCCCGCCCAGGGAACCAACAGTCACAGAAGGAATCAAAGTAGCAATCCACCTAGAGTATCCGGAACAAACCGTTACGATCGACGGAATCCTATCCGAAAAAGAAAGAATGGAACTTTGCAACTTGCTAAAAGAAAACTTGGTTATATTTTTGATCCTTACAAATACGTATATATAATTTATATATAAGGATTTATCAATAATAATATAGAGAGTAAGTATTCCGAAAGGGTTTAAAGAAAATCGCTCTTAACCAAAGCAACTTCAAAAACCTCCTAGATCGTTTCCTTGACGAGGCTTGAATTGAATGTCGGGTTATCGTTTGTGATCGGGATTTTGAATAATTGAAGTTTTGATTTGGTTTTTATACTTGGTTGAGATTTTAGGCTTTTTGATTAGATAAGTAAGCACTTTGGGCTGACTCGGCCCATTAACTCGGGTAAGGGTTGGCCTAATAAGATGCTTATGTCTTCGGCTTTGGTTTTTCGCGCTCTTTTTAATCTCGTGCTCGGTTTTGTCCGATTTTGGCCTTGTTTTTGTCTTTTTGTGAATATCTGTTACCTGCATAGTAAATAACACAAAACAAGCATATATTTGGCATTTTAAGTCCGTTTTTGGTCATTTAAGCTCGTTTTATTAAGGAAAAGGTATGTGTTTTTAAGCATATACCATACACTGGCTCCGTGAATTCGAGCAGACACGCTTTCCAAGGGTATCTGTTTTGGTTGGATTTGTTTTGGTTTGTTTGTTTTGTGGTTTGGTTTGGTTCGGGTTTCACTGCGATTGTAGGTCTCTCCATTGAGGGTGTTGCTGAAGATCCGACTTGGGTTTGTGGTTGCGGTGTTTTTGGTTGTTGTTCGAGTAAGTGTTGTTTATGCACAGATTTGGTTGGGGTTTGTTTGGTTTGGTAATCGACCCCTCTTGGTTGCATTGCTGGGTTCTTCACAGGTGTCTGGTTGTTGGTACTCAGGTTCGAGTGGTTGTTGGTTTCTCAACCGTTCTACTCAGAACCTAGTCACCCAGGTTCGGCACTTGGTACCTAGGATCTGTGACCTTGGCATTGTGTTCAGTGGGTTTCAAACTATCATAGAACCTAGTTGGCTCGCTTCTGTTGTTGGTTTAGTGTTGTGTTTGCTCTGTGGTCTTGGCGCGTTATCGTTCAGTTGCGCTATGTTTGTACTCTGTAAAAGCTTTATTATGTGCCTGGTTTGTTAGACGCTGTGTTGAACACAGGTTATGTGGCAGTTTTGGTTTGGATGTGTTCGGTCCTGTTTTGGTTTCGTCTCGGGTTCGACTTTGGTTCCTAGCAGGCTGTTGCTTGTTTTTGATAGTGTGTTTGTTCTCTCCCTCGCTGATGTGATTGGTTGGTTGTTGTTTGTTTCATAATAGTTCTGGGTTGAAGTTGCAGTTTTTTTAGCATGGTTCTGTTATGAGTTCAAGCTCCTTTCTGTGCCGATTATTAGTTGGTGTTTGGCCTTGTTTCGCTTTTATTCTTTCATTCTTGGCTGTTATGATCTCGTGATGGGTTGTACCTCGTCTTCTGTGATGGGTTCGATCCCTCGTAATAGCTAAAAAAAGAAAAAATTGTTGATGTTGTTGGTTCGATTCTGTATTGCTCTATGGTTTTAGTGAGATTCCATTGTCCTTTCACGGGGCTTAGTGGGTCCCAAAATGGTAATGGTAATGGGCTTACCAGGGCTTATTTGATCACACATCTTCAGGATAGACATTGTCAAGGTGAGGCGTAAGCTATCACTAAGCATGCTCTTCTCACTGATTTGGTTGTGTTCAAGAGGGTAAAGTTAACTCTTAAATGAATAGGTCTTTGGCTTTGTTGTGTTTGCTTCACAACTCACACTACTCGCTATAAATGTCGTCATGGCTCTATTGTTGTGCCACCCCCTGATAATGGTGAAGGTAATGTTTGGTTTGTGCTCTATGACCTTTCAAAGCCTCCTGTTCCCTCTTGCTCTTAGCTTGATCATGTGGATGACTTGTTGCCTGTCTAGCATGATGGTTTTACTTTGGCTCTTTTTGATAGTTTATTTGCAAAGGGGTTGCGCACGGTTAAATCCATCCCTCCCAAGTGTCGTTTGGGGTTTTCTCGGGCCTTGAGAGGAGCGCTTGATAAGGTGATTTGCAAGGCAGATGATATTTCTTCCTGGGTTAGTTTGTTAGTGTTGCCTCTTTGTATCCTTAAAACCTTTTGCTCGATGAGTAATTTGGAGTGTAAGTCGGCTAATAAACATCAACGCGAGGAAGAGAGTATCACCAATGCCATCCGATCATGGGGTGTGCCTGGTGGTAGTGTGCAGCTTGTGAGGAATACCTTAGCTGAATCTGCTCTTCCTATGGTAGATTTGGTTTAGGGAGACCTTGATTTGAGTGAGTGGAATCTCAAGCAGTGTAGGAGAAAGATTTGTGATGGCCACTATACTGCTGCAGTGAGATATCTTTCATCTTCTGGTGTTGCTCCCTATGGTGATGCTACTCTTCATGAATTAAAGGCTAAACACCCTTTCAAGTCTGCTCTATCTTTGCCAGATACACCTATTGACCACCAGCACCTCATTGCATCTCTGGATGTGGTTCTGGATAGGATCAAGAGTTTTCCCTGAGGTACGTCATGTGGGCGCGATGGATTGCGTGCCCAACACCTCATAGATTGCTTAAGCAGAGCAGTTGTTGCTATTTTGGATGAGTTAGTCTCATTTATCATCCAAGTGGTGAATCTATTTCTTGAGGGTAAATGCCCTATGATGCTTGGTGAGTATATTGCTAGTGTTCCTCTTATACTGCTTGTTAAGACAGGTGGTGGTATTCGTCCTATTTCTGTGGGCACTTTCTAGAGGCGCCTTATCTTCAAGGTTAGTGCTAATATGATTGGTCATTCATTGGATGGTTATTTGGATGGTTTACAGTTTGGTGTTGGGTACCAAGAGGGGGTGAGGCTATTCTTCATGCAGTTAATCGTTTGGTTGAGGATCGTAGGGGTGATGTTGATCTTTCTATGTTATTGGTAGACTTTCAAAATGCCTTCAATCTGGTAGACCGAACGGTTATGTTAGAGGAAGTTTGTATGCGATGCCCTGTTATCTCTCGTTGGGTAGAATTCTGCTACTCTAGCCCTTCCAGATTGTACTACGGAGATCACTCCTTGTGGTCATGCCAAGGGGTGCAGTAGGGGGACCCTCTTGGCCCTCTTTTTGTTTTCCTTAGTGTTACATCCCCTGATTTGTAAGATCAGAGACTCCTTTAATCTTTTCCTGCAGGCTTGGTACCTCGACGATGGCACTATTGTTGGGGATACTTTTGTTGTAGGTAAAGTTCTGGAATTAATTATGGAGGATGGTCCGCGTTGTGGCTTGCATCTCAACGTTGACAAAACTAAGCTTTTTTGTCCTAGAAGCAGATTGGAGGTATTTTCCCACCTAATATTTCTCGGCCTTTGCATGGGGTCAAATTATTAGGTGGGCCTGTTAGTGTGGATCTTGATTTTGGTAATACGCTTGTCATGAAGAGAGTATCTAAAGCCATTGGGCTCTTGGACGCGGTTGCTCAGATTAATGATCCTCAATGTGAGTTGTTGCTCATCCGTGCATGTGCTGGGATTTCTAAACTATACTTTGCTATGCGCCCATGCCCCCCCTGGTATCTTTGAGTCGGCTCAACTTTCCTTTGACATGGATCTTCATTTTTCCCTGGTGCGTATTGTCACGGCTTCTGGACCGGGTTTTGGCGACTGGCAATGGAGACTCGCCACATTACCCTTTGCATTTGGGGGCCTTGGCGTTTATTCAACAGGTGATGTTTTGAATTATGCCTTTATTGCCTCATGTTTGCAATATGCTACTTTGCAGCCTAAGTTGCTTCGACATGAGGGTATTGTAGCTTATGGTTCCACTTTCGATGATGCCTTGTGTGTGTTTAACAATGTTGTGGAGATTGATTTCCTAAGTAATCCAAGTGAGGTCGTTGCCTTCAGACTAATGAAGAAAATGGCAGACATATACTTCACTCGGGTTACTAAGGATGTTGAATCTTACTTTTCTTTATCTCCTTGGCAGATGGCCTTGTGGCAATCTCAAAGGGAAGAGCATACTTTGGACTGGCTTCGTGTGGTTCCGATCTCCGGGTTGGGACATACAATGAACGGTAAAACTTACCGTTGTGTGTTGTGTTACCGGTTAGGTGTTCCTCTATTTTCTGTCTCAAAGCCGTGCTCAGCTTGTTCTAAGGTCTTTACGGGGGATGTTTATGGGGACCATGCTGTGTCATGTACTGGCGTTATTGGTATCAAGCATCGACGTAATGCGGTGCGTGATACCTTGGTAGACATTTGTTTCCGGTCAGGGATTTCGGCTGGCAAAGAAGTTGACATTGGGCTTGGTGGAGGATGTGACAAAGCCTTACGTCCTGCGGATATGTTACTATATTCGTGGGAGGGAGGGCTTGATGTGTGTGTGGATTTGACGGGGTCCTCACCTTTGACACAGACTGGGATGGCTGATTTCGTGCCTGGTCGGGCGATGATTGATGCTGCACAGCGCAAACGTGGTAAGTATATGGCTAAATGTCCAGATATTGGATACGGTTTTCTCCCTTTCTCATTCTCTTCCTTTGGGGAACTTGAGAAAGATGCGGTGACTTTATTGAAGCGGGTCCAGAAGTTTTCCATGGCCTAAGATATTAGGGCCCGCGTTGCTGTTCACATTTTTAATAGGATTAGCTTTTTCATTGCTAAAGGAGTGGGAGCCCAGATAGTATCTCGACTTCCCTCCAATTTATTGTAATTCATATTATTCTAATGAAGTGATGTTTTATAATAATAATAATAATAACAACAAAAGGTGTGTGTGTGCGCGACGGCGATCGGAGACAACCGACTTCTCATGGTTCATCCACTATGATTCGTCCTTTCTTTGATTTGTTCTTTCCATCGTCAATTCAACATAAGATTGATTCAAGGTTGTCTTCTTTTAATAATTATCCTCAAAAGGGCATATGTAAATCATCTCATTTTTTCAACATCTGATTATGGGTTGTTGACCTTTCATGGTTTATAGCAACATTAATTCAACATGTATAGATGAATGGTGGGGTCTTTCATGCCTATTTGAATATTTCATTCGATCTGGCATTATAATTTCTTAAGGCTTCGGTATTTTTTTATTGTTTCAAACGGTTTTTAAGGTTCTGTTTCTACTGCGTCGTATTGGTTTGATATGGCGGTTGTGCGTTTTCATTGCCCTTTTGTGGGTCTTAGTGGTTGTCATGATGGTGGTGAAAACGGGCTTACCAAAACTTCGTTGATCATACACCTTCGCGATCGTCATTGCAATGGTGATGCGCAAGTTATCACAAGAAAATCTTTGTCCACTAATCTTGCTATTTTTGAGGAGGCCGAGGTAACATTTAACGCATGGGTATATGGTTATGCGGGGGTTGTTTCAAGACGTATACTCTTCGTTCTAAGTGCCGGCATGGCAAGGGTTCTGATTTTGTGTCACCCCCTGATTGTGGTGATGGTGTCGTTAGGTTTGTGCTCTATGACATTATCAAACCATACGTTCCTTCTTCTTCAGAGCAGCTTGATCACGTTGATGATTTGGTTCAAGTCCAACATGAAGGTTTTACTTTGGCTCTCCTTGATAGTTTATTTTCAAAAGGGCTGCGTACTGTCAAATCCATCCCTCCCAAGTGTCGTTTGGGGTTCTCTCTGGTATTGAAAAATGCTCTTGACAAGGCGATCTGCACACCTGATGACATCTCTTGCTGGGTTAGTTTGTTAGTCTTGCCTCTTTGTCTCCTTAAAACCTTTCACCCGAAGGATCTAGATCTGTCAAGTCAGCTACTATACGCACGTCAAGAAGAGAGTATTGTTAATGTTATTCGATCTTGGAGTTTACCAGGTGGTAGTATGCAGGTTATGGGGGAGACTTTAGCTGAATCTTCCCCTCTTTTGTCTTATGTTGATGAGGAAGAAATTGATTTGGGTGAATGAAATATAAAGCACTGTAAGAGGAAGATTTGTGATGGCCATTATACTCCAGCAGTCCGAGTTCTTTCCACTTCTAGTGTTGCTTGTTATATATACGACGCTACACAGCTGACGGACTCAAAGATCCAAAACACCCTTTCAAGCCTCCTGTGGAATTTGACCTTTTGCCTTGGTCAAGGGCATTCGGTTAGGATCTGTATTAGGGTTGCTATATAAGTGTATGTTATACCACGAATCACACGTCTTGTGGGCGGGATGGTTTGCGTGCCCAACACCTCATGGATTGTTTAAGTGGAGCCGTTGTAGCTATTTTGGATGAGTTGTTCTCCTCTATCACCCAAGTGATGAATCTCTTTCTTGATGGGAAATGACCCAACGGGTTGGGCGAGTATATTGCCAGTGCTCCGCTCACACCGTTGGTTAAACCAGGTGGTG
>BQNB010211609.1:0-10187 GCA_026074375.1 Tanacetum coccineum
ATGAGTTTGAAATGAGTATGATGGGGGAACTAAATTTTTTTTAGGATTACAAATAAAACAATTAGATGATGGAATATTTTTAATTAATCAAAATATATAAAGGAAATGCTTAAGAAATTTGGACTAGAAGACTCTAAGCCAATGAAAACCCCTATGTCTACGGAAACCAAACTCACGAGAGACGAAGAAGGTGAGTCCGTAGATAATACCAAATATAGAGGCATGATAGGTAGTGTATTATACTTAACGACAAGTAGACCTGATATCATGTTTAGTGTTTGCCTTTGTGCATGCTTTCAAGAGGATCCTAAAACCTCTCACCTAGAAGCGGTTAAACGTATCTTCCAATACATTAAAGGCACTACGCATTTAGGATTATGGTATCCTAAGGGATCCGACATAGAAACAATAGTGTATTCAGATTCAGATCATGCGGGAGATTACGTAGATCGCAAGACCACTAGTGGTGTTTGCACGTTTATGGGATGTTGCCTAACATCTTGGTTTTCGAAGAAGCAAACCATTCTTGTCATCTCCACAACCGAAGCGGAATATGTAAGCGCAAAAAAGGCATGCCAACAATCCTTATGGATGAAACAAGCTCTCGTAGACTATGGAGTTAGGTTAGACGACATTCCAATAATGTGTGATAACAAAGGGGCTATATACTTAAGTAAGAATCTCGTTCAACACTCACGAACAAAACACATTGAGATTCGCCATCACTTTCTTCACGATAATATTTAAAAAGGAAATATCTCTATAGAAAAGGTCTCATCGAAAGACAAAATAGCCGATATTCTAACTAAACCACTTAAACGTGAGCCATTTAACTACTTACGACTAGGTCTAGGAATGATGGGACAAATTGATTAAGTTTTCAGCATAATAAATAAATGATAATCATCAAAGAACTATTTGTCGAAAATCTAAGAAAATTTTTCTCAACAGGTGGTGCCCCCCTTAATTTTAAGGGGACCGGCCAGAATTTAAGGGGACCACCCACCTGACTGACTAAAATATATTTTTTTTCTCTCTCCTTATGTCTAGGTTTCTATTTTACAAAAAAACACAAGATTGGAAAAAGTTTATAAGCATTACCAAATCCTTACATTAAGGACACTCCCACATCACCACAAGTTATCTCACATCCTCCATCTCCCATCTCACCCATCAATTCACAAGTTACTCACACTCAAGCTCTACCTCAAAGTGACTACCAAACTCAACACACACCACCTCTATCTCCAAGTAGAGAAAGCATAGTTGAAGACATTAATCAACTACAAGACCTATCAAACCTCTTAGCCATGCATCTCTCTTAACAACAAAACAACATTCCCTCATCACCTTACTCTCTAAACCTACCACACACCCTCAACATTAACCAAGTTGAAACCTATGTTGGGTATTGCCCTTGTTAAATCTTCACCCAAAAACAAGTCCTTGCTTTAAGTAAGGATATCAATTGGATTGAATTCCTCCTCACTCGACCACATCCACCACCTAGAGTTCAAAGAGATTACCCTTCCATAAATGCCTTCGCTCCAAACTCTTCATCAACAACCAACTAATCTCGTAATATGCATACAAATAATCGTCAAACCCTTTAGTGTCGCAAGCAAGTCAAAAATCCTTCTATGGCTAGTTAGGATTTTTTTATTAATATGCTTCTAAAGCATATTTGTTTTTCTTTTTATGTATGCTTGTGTGTAGTTCACATACATTGTCTTAAATGAATGAAGTATCTTTTGCTTTGATGTTTGCTTGCACTTGTCATATTTTTCCTTCCTTCTTGCTACATGTTAGAAATATTTGTATTGTTCTGACTCGTTTTTGTAGCCAAGAAACCATAGCTCGATTCCTTGGTGCCCTCGAACAAGGGGGAGCACACATCAAGCGGGAGCATTTCACGAGTACAAATTTAGGATTTTGTCACACATGTTGTTTTTTGAACGGCCACACAGTTAGATATTTATGTGACTAAATGTACCAGGATAAAATAAACAGCCACACTCCAATGACATCTCCTAAAAAACCCACATCCAAACCATCAATGGTAGCCAAAATGAGTGTGAAACCCATTTGGAGGAAAATGAGCTCAATGTAAGTTCACCTACACCAATGCCAAAACCACTCACTCCTCATCATGAACTATCTCAAAAAAACAATCATGCATCACTAAATCCTTACATTAAGGCCACTCCCACATTACCACAAGTTATCTCACATCCTCCGTTTCCCATCTTACCCATCAATTCACATGTTACTCACATCAGCTCACCTCAAAGTGACAACCAAACTCAACACACACCACCTCTATCTCCAAGTAGAGAAAGCTTAGTTGATGACATTAATCAACTACAAGACCTATCAAATCTCTTAGCCATGCATCTATCACAACAACAAAACAACATTCCCTCATCACCTTACTCTCCAAACCTACCATACACCCTCAACATTAACCAAGTTGAAACCCATGTTGGGTATTGCCTTGTTGCATATTAACCCAAAAACGTATTCTCTTTGCTTTAAGTGAGGATATCAATTATATTAAATTCCTCCTCACTGACTTGATCCACACCTAGAGTCAAGAGATTACCCTCTGCAACCGCCTCCGCTCCACAACCTCGTACCCGACAACTAATCTCATAATTATGCCTCCAAGTTAATCGTCAAACCCTTTGTGTCGCGAAGTCAAAAATCCTTGCTAATGGCTATTAGGATTATGTTTTTGTATTAATATGCTTTTAAGCCTCGTATTTGTTTGTTTATTTATGTATGATTGTGTGAAGTTCACGCAATTGCCTAAATGAATGAAGTATTTTTGCTTTCGAGGTTTGCTTGCAATTGTCATATTTTCCCTTCCTTCTTTGCTACATGTTAGAAATATTTGTATTGTTCTAACTCATTTTTGAAGCCAAGAAACCATAGCTCGATTCCTTGGTGCCCTTGAACAAAGGAGAACACACATCAAGGGGGAGCATTTATTCCGTCTATTTTACTAGCAATTCTCGACGATGCCTTTTTGATTCTACAAAAAGGGAGAGAAATGACATAAAACTTACTAAATACTTGTTTAAAAATAATTTTACATTTAATGAGTTTAAATTTTATAATCATCAAAAATGGGGAGATTGTTGATAGAAATAATGCCTAAAAATATTATTAATATTTTTCACATCTTTACGTTTTGATAATCACAATAAAATGTTCAGAAAATTAAATGTAAACAGTAATTAGTAGTAAATTTTCATTTCGAAAATTATATCACTTAAATGTATAAATAAATAAATGCTTAATGCATTTTATGATCAAAGGAAATTTTTAATAAACCTCACACTTTTATAAAATGTTGTAAACATTTTTATAAACATTACAAAACATTTTCTACAATTAAAAGAAATGTTTTATTCAAAATAAACATTTTGAAATTCAAATTTTCGGACCTAAAACGGCTAGAAAAGTTCCAGAAAATCCCCCCTACACAAAAGACAAACTGGGGAGCCCCTAGTCTAGGGCGGCCAGCTTAAATACACGGGCGACCCCCTTAATTTTAAGGGGACCGCCCACCTATTTAACAGGACCGCCCATAGGTAGACGCTCCTCCAGTTTGTCCTATAAATACTGGACTTTTCCCAACTATTTTCTTATCTTTTGCACTCATTCTTTCTGTTCTAAAATAGCCCACACATCTCATTAAAATCCTTTGATCATCTAATCATAAAGCTTTGATCCAAGCTTAATTCCTCAAGTGCAAGAGAAGGATACTTCCATCATCAAGTGAAGAAGCATTGCAATCTTATTGCATCTATATCATAACTTGTAAATCATTTATAAATCTTGTAAAGTTGTGTAGTTGTTAGATCTTGGTGATTATTGTAAGTATAGTTAGATCTTGGTGATCTTTCCTAGTAGTGTTAGTTAGGTGTGATTATAGTAGTGGCTTGGTGAAGTAGTGGTGTGAAGAAAACTAAGGTGTGAAGAAGTTGTGTAGTTGTGATCAAGTCATGAAGTCAAGTTGTGTAGTGAAGTTGTGAAGTTGTGGTAGATTGGTTCTAGCTAAGATTAGAACTCGACCATTAGCTTAGTGTCGGAAATCAAGATAAGCGAAAGTTGTGTAAGGTTTTCTCTGCCATATGGGAGATTGTTGACATAGTGAAAAAAACTGTCGAGTTAGGTGCTCGAGAAGTGGAGTAGGGCGAAGATAAGCTTTATTACCGAACCACTATAAATCCTCACGTTGTGGTTTGATTGTTCTTACTCTTATCTCTTGTCTTACATTATTTTTACATACTATCCTATTAATTGTTTAGATAAGTATATTGTTCTATATTGTCAAGTGTTTGAATTTACTAAAGTCGAATTAGGAATTTTTATAAACACTTTAAAACCTTAAACCAAAAAGTGGTAAACTATTCAACCCCCTTTCTAGTTTCCACAAAGGCATTTGATGTTAGCAGGTTTAACTTTTTGATTGCTAGCATTGGATTACTTAATCTCTGACGATGTGTTTGTTAGATTCATGATTGATATGGTTTGGAGATGGTATTAGTGACGAATTAGGAGTTAAAACTGGTAGTTGTAAGGTTAATGCTGCTAGGCAGAATTTGTTGTTGTTGGGCGAAAGTTAGTACTGCTGAGCCAAAGTTAGTATTGCTGAGCCAAAATTAGTACTGCTTAGTTACCGTTACTACTGCTTGTTACTGTTGGGGATAATACTGCTAAGGGGGTTTAGTGTAAATATAACATTTTCTTCGCTAGTAGGTTTGCTATTAACATTATAAAATTGTTCTCCATCATACAGTAACTTCATCTAATTCTCTCATACGCTCTCAATTACAAACCCTAATCGCATTCATCGTCGATCATCTAAATTAATCATTAATTGCTGATCTACAATTCGTTAACCAATACAACATGGTGGCCTGCATGGAAAGAACATATGGGAATGCTGAGTTTTATACAGATATGACTTTCTTATTACATAGCCAGTTTATTATGACATAACTGTACGTCATATATCTTGCCTTCTTATATTGAGCAGTTTTAGGCTACTGCTAAGTCAAAACAGTCAATGATGTGAAGAAAATTCATGCCACGGTTGATGGCAAGACAGTGGTAATATCATAATCATCAATGAGGAGTGATCTTTACTTTAATGATGAGGATGGTATTAAGATTGTTTGTCAAATGATGAAATTTTTGTAAACCTTGCATTGATAGGGTATGAAAGAGTTTCTACTAAACTTACTTTTCAAAAAGCTTTCTTTTCCCTTTAAATGAAAGTAACCTTTTATAATACCATCCTACATTTGTTGAGTTCAAAAAATGAACGGCCTTGGAATGAATTTTCAATAAATTTAGCATCAGCAGTTATTTGTTTAGCTCAGGGACAAAATTTTAACTTTTCTAAATTAATTTTTGATGGTATGTTAAGGAACTTGGATCCTACTTCTAAGAAATTTTTAATGTATCCAAGGTTTTTACAACTGTTTTTGAATAATCAGATTGCTCTTGCAGAACCTTTTAATGATGTTTATGTTACACTTGTACTCATCTATATATACTAAAAAGGTTTTCACTAATAAGAAAAGACAAAATAAAGATTTTTCAGGGACAGTTACTTCATTGTTTGCATCTATGTTGGTACCACAAGTAGTTAAGGGTTAAGGTTCAGGACAACCCTCTGAACCCCAACCATCATCTTCAACTACTCCACCCTCTCATGAAGAACAAGTTACTACTGTTGCATCACAATCCCAAAAGACTCACACACCTAGGCGAGCCAAAAGAGGTCGAGACACTAAGATACCTCAGTCTAGTGGTCCCCTTAAGAAGGTTGGTGATGAGGTTGTCTATACAGGAGAGGATGACAGAGTGGTTAGGGCTCCACTACTGCTTCTAGCGTAGAGGCAGAGCAGGAAAGTGGTTAAAAATCCATTAAAGACCCGATCCACGGCAACACTTAATGAACAATATCTTCAGGGAACTGGTTCAGGGTGTGTGGACCCAGGTGCCTAGATACCACATTAGAGGATGCAGATGCTCAGACTAGGTTTGAGACTGCATCTAAACAGTCCTGTGACCCACCTCTCTCAAAAGTTAACACATTTGGAAATGGGGAGGACAGTATGGAACATCAAGATGATTTGACGGATTTTGTACTACCAACACCCTATGATTCACCTCTCTCAGGAGGTCACACACCGTAGAGAGATGAGGTAGGACCTAACATAAATGAATTGATGGCTATTTGTACAAAATTATCAAACAGGGTTCTTGCCTTGGAAACGTCAAAGACTGTTTAAGATTTGGTGATCAAAAAGTCAAAAAAGAAAGTCAAATGATTGGAAAAGAAGCAAAGGGCAAGAACTCTAGGGATAAAACTCTTCAAGATTGGTACCTCCAGGAGAAAGAGTTTGGATAAGGAGAATGTATCCAAACAGGGGAGGAATTTTAAGACAAGGTCAATGTTTGTAGAAGGTGATTTTGATGATACTGATGATATGGTGAATGAAGAAATGGAGAATGTTGAAGGAGATACAATTAATGCTGGTGGTGTAGTTAACACTGCTACTACTAGAGTTAGTGCTGCTAGGGCGTCAGTTACTTAATGATTTATTTTTCCGGATGTTTATTAGTACTGCTGAACCAAGATAACACTCAACACTACTACAACTGCCATTTGAAGATGAGGGATCTTACCATTGCTCAACAAAAAACAACTTGTAAAGAATGTGAAAGTGTGAGAAGCTAAGGAAAAATGATGCTTTCAAAGATGTGGAAGAATCTGCTAGATCAACAAAAATTCTTCCAACTATTGATCCAAAAGATAAAGGCAAAGGCATTATGCAAGAGCCTGAAAAGACTTCAAAGAACCCAAGAAAGGCTCAGATTCAGATGGATGAAGAGCTGGCTATGAGGTTACATGAAGAAGAAAAGGTTGAACTAGAAAGAATGCAAGAGAAAGAACTGCACAAGAAGAAGCATCTAATGCTGCCTTTGATTGCAGAATTTGATGATGTTCAAGCAAGAATGGATGCAGATGCTCTATTAGCTGCAAGACTTCAAGAAGAAGAAAGAGAGCAGTTTTCTATTGATGAGCAAGCTAGATTTTTAGTAGAGATAATTGTAGAAAGGAAGAGGTTCTTTGCTACACAAAGGCTGCGAACAAATCTAAAAGAATACAACCTACCAAAACTCAATTAAGGAAACAAGATGATTACCTTCTTAAAAAACATGGGTAGGTTCACTTACAATCAACTAAAGAATAAGAGTTTGGAAGAAATTCAGAAGCTGTATGAAAAGGAGTAGAAATGGATTAACGACTTTGTTCCTATGGATTCTGAGATGGTTAAAGACAGTGGAAAGAATGATGATGACAGTTAAAAGCAATCAGAAAGTAGTAAGAAGAGACCAAGAGCAGAACATGATGAAAAGAGTGTCAAGAAATAGAAACTAGAGGATGATGCTGAGAAAGAGGAGCTTAAAGCTTGTTTGGATATAGTTCTAGGGGATGATATTGCTATTAATGTTGAATCTTTGGCTACTAAATATCTAATAGTTAACTGGAAGACACCACATTTGACAGAATAACATGATTTTTCAGTATTCAATTCATCAGATGCGGAGGGATTTTAGTGATGGGAGTTTATGAATTAAGTTATTTAATGAAATGCTTCATGATTTTAACAGACAGGATATGGTAGATTTATTCAGGTTGGTAAAGGAAAGGTATGAGATAATAAGCCTAGAAGGTTATGACAGATTACTTTGGGGAGATCTCATTACTTTGTTTGAATCAAGTGAGGAAGATGAAATATAGAAGGGTCAACAGGACTACAAATTGATAAGCTGGAGGTTATTTGATTCATGTGGAGTTCATGTATTGTTGATGGATACTGGAGTTGCTATTCACATGATGGTAGAAAAGAAATATCCTCTTACACAAGAAATGCTTTCAAGGATGTTAAATAGAAGACTAGAAGTTGATCATGAAAGTACTATGGCATTTGAGCTTATCAGATTCATCAAGGCACAGCTAGAAGAGTGAAGAAGTGTTTGGATACATCCTCCTAGTGATCAAGATACAGGTAATGAAGAAACTTGATGATTAACAAGATGAATATCAAGTTTAGGGGAGGATTGTTGGGAATTAGAGGCTTCTACAACTTAATGCTGCTGGTTCAAGTTTGTGCTGCTGCTGAAGATTAGAGAAAAATAGTCCAAGTCATTAGTACTGTTAATGTAATAGTTAGTACTGTCAGTACAAAGTGTTAGTACTGTCAGTTTATTAGTACTGTTAGTTATGTAGTTAGTACTGTTAGTATAAATAGTTAGTACTGCTAATGTGATATGCATGAGATATATTAGGAATAGATATGCATTGATTAGTAGATGCATTTTGTAAGCCTATTAGGGTTTCTTGGTGTATAAAAGAAACCCTACGGCATAGTTAAAAATATAGAATTCATATTTCATAGTTAGTTGTTTTATAGCTTCAAGGTTATCTTGTAACCCTATCACTATTCAGAGTGATCGTTATATATTGAGGCTGAAAGTTTAGTAAAATCTTGTTTACTGTTTTATTGTTCTTCTTAGTATTGCAAACTAGATTCCGCATAGTTTGTGATATTCTCAATCTTAGTTTCTACTATAGTTGTCTTGGATCTATCCAACACAACTAAGCTTTAACAAGCTAAATAAGATATGTTCAGAAGGGATCAGCATCTTTTGACTTGTTTCTCAGTTTTCCAGACCTTGAAACTTGTGCATAATCATGCTATCCAGGAAGCTTCTTTTGCAACCGAATCAATTACCTCAAGAATGATCTAATACTTCCTAATAATCAAATTTATAGGGCTAGCTATCCTAAGTTCTATTAGAGAAGAAAACTTAGGCATATTGACTAAGAAATAATCAAGCATGCATAATATCATAGAAATAACCATAGTGTATCAAAGTGCATGCAAGCAAGGTTTAGGATGATAAAATGAAATGATCATCCAAGGCAAGTTACGTTGCCCATACTACATACTAAAATACTACTAAATAGCATAAGTTCAAGTACCTAAGCATGGATAGCAATAGTAAGTACCAACAAGCATAATAAAGTAGTAAATATAGGTATATTGTCTTATAGAAATTGTCCAAATTGCTAACTTCTTCTTCATATTTCTCTACAAATTCTTGAAGCCCTTCCCGATTGACCTTAATCCACTACGATACTCATCTCGTAACTAAACTTGATGGTTGATAATTTCGGTTTGGAGAGTATAAAAGGGTTCCATGTCAGGGTCAACATTTGGTGGGTTTTCAAAGACTCGAGGAATCTCATTTGTTAATGAATTAACAAAATGAGTAGGGAAAAGAGTGCTTGCACGCGAGGTCCCTTCATCATTTCCATCATCGTCATCATCATGATTGAGATGAGATGAGGATGGTTGACCGAAGGCGGAGGAAAAGGAAGTGGAGTGACGACGTCTTTTCGTGCCATAATCCTTTTGAGTCTTTTGCTCTTGTTGAGCGGTAAGAGGATACATGATACGATCGTATAAGTCATAGTAATCTTCTAACACCCCGTGAATGATGGACATGGCATGTTTAAACAAGCGAGTTAATAACATGCCATGTGGCATAATCAACCGAGTTTGTTTAGTGACTAACTCTATATCGCTTGAACCTAGCGATACAATAGAGCATGTGACACAGACACGCAGGAACATGATTGATGACATCAAATAACGTTACTTTATTATATAATTTATCCCATCTATTTTGCCCACTTTTATATAATTATTGCATTATTTGGTACTTAATTGCTTTAAAGTTGATAAATGCAGTAATTCAGGAGTGTTTTGTGAAGATAAACTAAAAGGCGCATGAATTGGAGCTAAAACGAATACATTTAAAGATTTCTAAAAATTCACCAATACGCCGTATCCAACTAAAGAGATACGGCGTATCAGCGCCAAGACTTCACAAGAAAACGCGTTTGACCAATTCCTAATACGGCGTATCCATGCTATCTACATACGCCGTATCCATGAAGATAACTATTCGAAGATACAGCAAATCAAGTAAATTGGGAATGATATCAAAGACTTATTACGAACGTAGCGTGCACTCCAAGGAATCCAACCCAATACGCCGTATCGACCTATCTGGATACGGTGTATCGAGTA
>BQNB010211611.1:0-10187 GCA_026074375.1 Tanacetum coccineum
TACTAACTATTACATTAGCAGTACTAATAACTTAAACTATTTTCTCAAATCTTCTACAGCAGCACAAACTTGAACCAGCAGCATTAACCTCTAAAAGTAACAGTAGTAACTTCAGAAGCCTTTAATTCCTAACAGATTGGTTGTTAAAAATTTGATGACAGTTGTTGAAGGAACGGTTCGAGATTGAACCGTTAGGTTGGAACCGGTTAGGAGGGTTTGAAAAATTATTTAGGGAATTTTGGGGTTGTCTCCACCTAAGGTTTGGGTGACTTTTCCATGACGGATTATAGGTGTCACCAATATTATTTTGCTCGGGCTTGAAGGTATACGACTTACCTCTCGTTTCATCGGTACGCGAGGATGCATAGTCAACAAAGGCTTGTTCGGGGTTTTACATGCAATACTAAGTGTCATGGGGACCACTGCAGATTTCACACGAGGTAGTGATTTTATTCACTTGGGTAGGTTGTGTCGGAGCAAGATGAGCTTCCATTAAGCGTTGGACTTGATTTTCGAGCTTGATTAGATGGCGGCCTTGACCGGCTTAGCGAGATCCCTTGGGTCGTTCCAACTTTTGTTGTCATAGAGGGCGAGGTCTTCTAATAATGCCCAAGATTCTTTGACGTTGAGGTCACGAAGCTTACCACCGGACGATTGGTCAATGGTTCGTCTTGTGACGGGATTGACATGGTCATAAAAAATTTGGACTTGGAGCCAAAGGTCTATGACATGACGAGGGAATTTTTAAAGTAAGTCCTTGAAATGAGTCCATGCTTCAGATACATATTCTCTTTGATGTTGTTGCAACATCAGGATATCGTTGCGGAGTTTTGCGGTCCTTCTCGGTGGAAAGAATTGAGCAAGGAATCGGGTAGTAAGATCCTCCCATGTGGTGATAGATTCTGCTGGAAGACGTTCAAGCCAATTGTTAGCTTGATCGCGAAGGGAGAATTAAAGTAAACGCAAGCGCATTCTTTCCTTATTTTCACCATCAAGGTCAAGTGAGTCCCTAAGTTTAAGGAAATCCTTAAGGTGTTGGTTTGGATCCTTGGACCGAAATCCATGGAATAAGCATCCGTTTTGCACCAACCGGATGGTGTCGGATCGAAGAGGTACCACGTTGTTCCCAACGGGGAGCTCAATGGAATTCCTATAGCCCTCGTAGCTAGATTTGGAGTAGTCTCCTTGAATACGAATAGGATTCTCGTCTCCCATGGTGGTTGACGAGAATGGGTTACATAACAAATAACACGAAGAAAAGATCGACTACAAGAAAGCTAATATGCGGAAATTAAATTCTTACTTGAAAGGATTCAAGCAAATAGAACTAAGCTAAACTATGATTAATACCTAACTATTCCCCAGGCGGTGGGGCCAAAAACTTGATGCGGTCATCGTTAGACTTCTACACGAAGTTTTACAACTCCCTAGGTAGAGCACCTAATCATTGTAGTAGTAGTATAGGCAAGACTCGGAGGGTTGTTATCGTTCACTCGAGGAATAGGTTGGGAAGGCTTGATCACAGTCTAACATAATTCTAAGGGTTAAGGGAAGATTATTTTTGTATTTTTATATTTTATGGAAAGCAAGTAAATCATATAATTGGAGAGGTGGGTTGGTTTTAGCTATTAAACTAAATAATAATCTAAACTAATGGTGATAACAATATAATAAAAGACTGTGTTTATTTAATCATGTATTACTCCCTAGATTGCTTCTCCTAGTGTTGTTGCTTTGTCACACTTGTGATGATCTGTGTAATTATTTCCTAAGTCATGAACGAATTACACGAACCCGCCGTCTACTTAGTATTCCGTTAAGGCAACGCACAAGTAAGGTAGTATGAAGACTATTACAAGGCCCCTAAGGGTATACTAAGTGCATGTGAAATATATTAAAAGTGGATCAACCATATTAGGGGGCAAGGTAGTATGAAGACTGTTACCCGATGGTATCCTTTCTACACAATCATGTTTTCCTAGACATATCAACAGCGATACAGACAAAAGCTGGTTTTCTAAGACCTAACATGCACATCTATCACAAGAAGCAACACCACTAAGATCTACATTCTAGGTTTCATACAATCATAAATAAACATAATAGGAGGTTTAGCCAAGCATGTTATAGATAAAGCAAGAACATAGATGAATCAAACAACACATAGACATATTGAATGATTAAATAAACCTTACTTGATTAAAACATGAGTTGGAGGAAGTACAATAGGGTTTTTAGGCCCTAAATTCGTCCCTAATAGCTGCTAAACAAACTAGGGTTCGTACCCTCTTTTTATTCTAAAGTTACACACTTAAAACCCTAAATTCGGGTTTGTATATATAGGAAAATCACTGTGACGGCGTCGCGTTTTAATCATGACGCCGTCATGAAAGAGAATATTCTAGATAATAGGCTAGGTCGTGTTCTCTGACGCCGTCTTGGTCTTCGTTGTGACAGCGTCACGTTGTATCTGTGACGCCGTCTCCAGCCGCTGAGATCATTATCTTGAGAGATGCTGGTGTAGGTCCGTAGTCTTGTCCGTTTCTTCTCCAAATGAGCCCAAATCACGTGTAATTCTTCCAAATGCCCTCCAAATGCAAAATACCTGAAAAGGAACAATTAAGTACCTATTTTGGGCATAAACACACGATTTAAGGGGTTAAACGACCTTGAAAAAGTATATAAAATGACACCTCATCAAATGACCTCGAAAAAGTGTATAAAATGACACCTCATCAAATACCCCTACACTTGAGATTTGCTTTTCCTCAAACAAATGGGATTTTCTACCTAGACAATAACAATATGAGGGGTCATTTTACCTACTCTTTAAACATATTTTACAACACAACCTTCTAGACCTCGTAATTAAAAGCACGAAAAGTATACACTAGCACCTCACATAAGTGTTTGGGATTCTCTCTTTCACTCGGGTGTATAATAAATTATAACATAAGGGGAAACAGAAAATCAACACTAATTACCTTTCATAGCATATAAATTACCATAGGCTTGGTAAAGGATCAAACTCCACACGCTAGTGCACGCATTATTCATTACTGTTTAAGAGGTCCTTTAAAGGAGTTGTGGGGGTGTCATTATAAGATATCATATAATGGACAACGGAAACGGATAGGATACATTTGGGTAGTTTTGGGTGAGTTTGGAGTGGAAGGGTGAGATATTATTTTACAACGAATACCACTTAGGGTTTGGTTGCTAAGCCAAGACTCGGACGAAGATCTACAAACTCTACACAACTCTACATCAATCTCTTTCTTTTTCTTTTCTCATTTTTTTAATAACATAATACATCACATAGGGTTTATAATACGTACCCCTACACTTGAGCTTTTTACATGCTCGATATTTACAATCTAACTAATGACCCGATTTGAGGTGGATCAAAATAACATGGAGATCATTTGACAAACATATGGGGGTATTGACTTAACTTTTCTTTTCCCCTATCTTCCGCGTAATAAATACTACCATGAAATCCCTCAATCGTCCCAAAACAGTAATTACAAGAAAAGGACTTAAGGCAATACGAGTACTAACGTCATAATTAACTTGGGTTAAACACAATAATGTACTAAAAATGAGTACATACAAGGTAGGCTAAGGCTTTTTGGGTGTAACGATTGGTTTAAAGGGTGACAATGCTCTTCATTAATAATCTGGAATCCACCAAAAAATTACGAGAACCGTGAAAAAGGATAGGCTCGGAGGGTTGTACTAGGGTATCCTGCACTAATAATGAGTGCATGGCAAGGGTGTGGGATAGTTATATGATCGGTGTGACCATCATAACAATTACATGTTTAAAACATAGGTTAATCCTAATGCTTCTTATCAAGCAAATCCTAATACTTACTATGCAGTCTCAGAATGCATCACAATAAAAAGTTCTAGAATTTAATATGCTACTGGTACACTTACTAACACCAGACATTCTAGAAAAGGTGACAAGGCAATGCATACATGGCCATAACGACGGAATAGACATGCACGCCTGCAGATCAACCTTAACTCAAATCGGGTAAAGATAAAATCATCTTGGGTTACCAACGGTGGGTACCAGAATTCCTAAAGAGTCCCCTTAAAAAGGGCCGAACCTCATATTTTGGGTGGAAACTGAGGTTATTGTGCTAGTCATATAAATTCCTGTCCATGAGACGCTATTAATACTCGGTTTTCGTCGGTATGTGTCGTAAAAAAATTTAAATTCGGGTAAAAATCACCTTTTATGTTATGTTTTGATATATTATCCATCATTTTAAGGACAAAGCAAATGGCAAATGAAGGAATAGTTTCTAAGGCTTATTTTCTCCCTACACTTAAGTTGAACATTGTCCCCAATGTTCTATAGAAGTACTTGTAAAAACGAATAAAGAGAAAAGAAAACAAGTAAAAGAAACTAGTACTCACATGGTTTGCTCAATAATGGAGAAGAGACATGCGATAACTGGTTAAATCGTCTTCCAAGAATCATCCAATGAAGCTTCTTAAGAAATTCCAAGCTTCTTTTCATCAAATATAACTTGTAATCAAAGACAAAGACAACTACACCAAGCATAAAATCGGCGGGATAGATATAAATACAATGAGAGTTTAGGGTTTTGACTCTATGAAAACAGTAAAGATAGGATGAAAGTAACGATATAATCATAGGTTTATGCAGGTTTACAGCAACATTAAATTTTTTTAAATATTGCACATTTTATTTTTCAGAAATACTAAAAAAAATCAAAATTTTACATTCTTGGAGATGCTACGCCGTCGGGTGTTAGTCCCGACGCCGTCTCCAGCATCTGTGAAAAATTCTTCTTCGTTTTTAATGAGAAATTTCCTGCACGCAATTTTATTAGTTAAATCTGAAGAAAGCACTGCATAAAAACCTTGAATTAATCATTACAATCATATGACTCGTTACTGACACGAATTAATCTAAACAATTTATTTTAAATATTTGAATTTGGTTCTTAAAAACCGGATATATTCCTCTTCACTTATTTTGTTGCAAAATACCTTTGATTGCAAATAAGACGAAGTTATAAACAAACAAAGCATGGTTACAAAATTCATTCAAACATAATAAAACAAACAATAAAGAATTAAAACACACGACACTCCTAATATGCGGGAAAGTAAATATTGGGTTGCCTCCCAAAAAGCGCTTTTTTATTTATTTATGAGTCTTGTAGCTAGACTCGAAGTCACACGTCCTTACGTGACTTCTCCTTCATCATCCAATGCATCTTTTATTTTGACAGGAGCAGGTCGCTCATTTTTGAAGTTTTTGTTCCTTGACCGTTCAAACTCCATCTCTTTTTCTTGTTGAAGTTTTATCTTTTCCTCCCATTCCAAGACTAGCCTATTTACAGTCATAGTGGGGGCTATAGGCTCTATATCGTTCTTAATCCCTTTCACGTCCTTACAAAGGGATTCAGGTATCCTATTGAAGCTTATCTTATTCTTTCCTGATCTTAGAGTTATGGTGCCCTTATCAAACTTAATCACGGCCTTAGCCGTTGTCAGGAATGGTGTTCCTAAGATGAAAGGCCTCTTCTTGTTTTCCTTAATGTCTAAGATTACGAAGTCTACGGGTTACACATGCTCATCAACCTCCACTAATATGTCCTCTACTATTCCTAAAGGGTAGATATACGAGTGGCTAGCTAGGGAAAGTCTAATATCCGTCTCAGCAGGTCTTTCGTCGGTTAGTTTCATGTAGGTAGAGAAGGGCATGACGTTCACGTCGGATCCTTGGTCAACTAGGGCATTCATATGTTTCAGGCCTCCTATGTTACAGGGTATTTTGAAGTTTCCTCGGATGTCCTCCTTTCTTGTTATCTTCTTTCTAAGGATTGCTTCATAAACAAGCCCCCTAGGTAATAAATTGTAAGTCCTTCCTTTTATTTTTCCAACTCGGGTTCTAATAGGGAGTCATTGAACCTATGATTGTTAACAAGCCCTTCTATTAGTTTCTCATTGATCCTATGCTTCACGTAATATTCTACGGGCTGAGAGCTAGGTGCCTCGGTCGTCTCTTCTTTTTCAGCATTTCTGATTGGTTCGTTCTTGATCCTATTTTTAGCTTCATTTACTGGCCTCCCCATTTCTGTTCTGGTAGGTTTTTCAATGTCGTCGCAGGTTGTTACTTCATTATCGTTGTTCCTCTCTTCCTCCGCTCTGGCGAGAGAGATAGAATTCACATTTTTTATGACGAGGGATTTGGCCTCTTCTCTGATTAGCACTTTTTCAGGAGCCCTACTGGTTGTGAGTTCTTTAAGAAGCCCAAACATTTTTGCCATTTTATCATTGATCTCATCTCGTTGTTTGAAAATGGAATTCTCAAATATTTCCACCCTTTCGGTGTGTGTTGCCATGTAGTCCCGTACTCGAGCTTCGAAAGTAGTTCCTAATGCCTAGGGCTGAGGGATTGGGTCGGTACGTTTGCAAAAAGTGAAGGGCTCTGCTTTGGTGGTTCATTCTGGTTTTGCGGGCGAGGGTTTGAGTAGACTGCTTCGGCGTAAGCTTGAGGGACGTGTGTTGAGCTCGGTCTGGGTGTTGGTTGCGATCCCTTTAGTAAGAAATTAATTTGGTCTTTGAGCTCAAGCAGTCTTCAGTCAGGCTTTTTGAGGTGGGTTGAGGTGTAGAAATAGCTTTGATCGGTTTGACGAATTCTTTTGCGTTATTCCAGCTCTTATGGTCATAGAGGGCGAGGTTCTCAATGATTTCCCAGGATTCGTCGGGGTTCTTATTGTGGATTTTTTGGCCAGCGACGCGGTCAATCTCGCACTTAAAATGAAACGAGTCATGATCATAAAAAATCTGGATTTGAAGCCAACGATCGATGTCATGATGAGGGACTTTTTGGAGTAAGTCCTTAAAACGAGTCCATGCTTCAGATAGAGATTCTCCATGATGTTGTTGGAACATCAGGATATTGTTGCGGAGTTTTGCAGTCCTTCTTGGTGGAAAGAATTGAGCAAGAAAATGAGTAGTAAGATCCTCCCATGTGGTGTTGGATCCTGCTGGAGGACGTTCAAGCCAATTGCTAGCTTGATCGCGAAGGGAAATTTAAAATAAATACAGGCGTGTTCTTTCCCTGTTTTTACCGTCAAGGTCAAGTGAGTCCACAAGTTTTAAGAAATCCTTAAGGTGTTGGTTTGGATCCTCAGACCGAAGTCCGTAGAATGAGCATCCGTTTTGCACCAACCGGATGGTGTTGGATCGAAGAGGTACCACGTTGTTCCCTACGGGGAGCTCAATGGTATTCATGTAGCCCTCGTGGCTAGGTTTGGAGTAATCTCCAAGAGTACGGATAGGATTCGTGTCTCCAATGGTGGTTGACGAGAATGGATTACGAAACAATTAACATAAAGAAAATATAGACTACAAGAAAGCTAATATACTGAATTAAATTCTCACTTAAAAGGATTCAAGTGAGTAGAACTAAGTTAAACAATTATCGAAACCTAAAAACAAACGAATAAGCACATAATCTGGGCATATTTGCATGATTTAAGGGGTTAAATGACCCCAAAATAGTGTATAAAATGACACCTCATCAGAAAGCTTTGCTCATAGATATCTAAAGCTCTAAGTCACATTGGAGCTGGTCTTGAACTACCTTAACTGGGATCTCTGGATTAACCATGACTGATCAAATATCTTCTCAGACAAGAATTTGTAAGTGCAGTGTTTGGTTTCCCTGGATTGAAGGCATTTATGTGTATCTCTATGTGTTTTCACCATCTAATTTTTTGTGTGTTTGTCTTTTCCCTCCTACAAGACCCAAGGGCAGAGATACCCTTTATCATGTGCATATAAAGCAGAAGAACATGCTTAACTGTCATCATTGGTACATGTATTTTTCCTTTTTTTACTTCTAGTACTTGAGCCACTTGATCCACTAGGCCCAACTTCTATTCTACGAGTTAGGCCAGTTGGTCCAATACCTTGTGACATTGTAAATACATGCACTTTTCCATCACATCTTGCTCTTACCCTGACACTGTCATTCTTATACAACTTTAAATTTCTTATGCTTTCAATGGAATGCAGGTAGACTTTGTCCTTAGCCTTTTTTGCAGTTGTAAATTTCTGGCTAATGTAAAATGAATACTTTATTGACCACTAGCATTTATAACACCTTCCATTTCTCTGCTCAATTCAGCTAACCTTCTCCTCCTGTAATTACTTGTTTCATCGTCATTACCAGGGTCATTATCAAAACCATCCACATTGATAACATCCACATCCTCTCCTTTTAAAACATCATCTGGTACTAGATTAGTGACACCAATGTTGTCAAAAGGAACATCCATGCTAATACCAAACAAATTCACATTAACATCAGGCTCTACAATTTTATTTTCTTCATCTACCAAAAAATCATCATCTTCATCATCATCATCAATACATGCATCTTCACTAGACTGAACCTCGTATTAACTTTCATATGCAGTATCTATCCCTTCATCATCATAGAAGAACTGTCCATCACTAGGAGCTAATCCATCTTCTTAACCATTACCGTGTTTAGCATCTTCCCCAGAACTCACATAATCTTCAACTAGAACATATTCCACAATGGGTTCCTGATTTCTAACCTCTTCAACAATGGATTTCTGAGTTTTAACCTCTGCCATAATGGGTTCCTGAGTTCTACCTACATCTGGTTCCTCAGACATAGGAAGCTCATATTGTGTTTCAATTTAAGAAACATTTAGGTCCACGGGTTTATTTAAGTTCAAGTCCAAGTCATCAACTCCAAAAGACTCATCATGACTTAATCCAGGACTTTCTATACCACTCCCCGCAACATCACCAAAGCCTGCCTCTCTATCCAATTCAGTTTTCTCAAATGATAGTTGCCTCATCACATCTTTTATAACCTGACTAGGACTTTCTTGTTGCGAGATAAAACTCAGGTTTATGTTACTAAACTATGATTGTATTGTTGGGAGAACATGGTCTTGTATGTCAACCCCTTGTACAATACTCAATTGTATATATGTGATGACAGATTCACAAGTAAGAGGGGTTAACATACAATGGGGCATACACCTAGGTGTAACGGACCCACAAACAGAATCCTTAAAAGGTTACTATAATCATGTTAGGGAAAAGACCTAGGTGTGACATAGTCAAAAACAGGTTCCTTAGTTGGTTCACTAGAATCATGCCATGTCAACAACATCTTCTCAGATTTATGTTCAATGCTACCAGGCTCATCAGTAATATCTTCTATTGTTGCCCTAACCCGTGGCGGTGGCCTTTGGTAAGAGTCTACAGCCGTAACACCATGTTCTATATAGACGTCAATTAACTTAAAACTTCTAACAACGGTATACAAGCAACGGACATCCTCCTCACATGCCAAAGCATACAACCCTTCATCTAGACTAGTTAGTGGTCTAAGACAATTATAAAACAGGGGCTCAAACTCACCTGTATAACCTAACTGAAGAACCATCCTATTTAGCGCAATGACACTAAACAGATCGATGTCGATCATATCAAATATGTCGACATGACCCTTGACATACATTATGCCTGGATACTTTCGAAATTTTCTACTATGATGTATTCGAATCGAAAACATATTGAGTGCATTCTCTAAAAATCAAAACCAAAACCTAACTTCATAGATCGACAATATAACAACCAGAGAACACTACATTTGTAAAGAATTAAACTTTAAGTAAAAGGGCTTCAAATCATTACCATATGCCGATTCGAGATCTTTAATTAGTCGCTCAGTGGTGCCCGTTCACTTTTTTCAGTGGAGCTTCCATCCCATTTGGTCCTCTAACACCATTTCATGTAGGGTTTGAAGTAGAAAATAATGTAGGTATGCTTGTGTGAGTGATTTGTGCGAGACTATGAATAGGATTTGGGCGGGAATAATGTTGTGAAATGATAAGGATGATAGGTGTAAGTGAAGTGAATATAATTGGTGATGTGATGAGAAGTGTACAGATGTACAAAAAAAACATGTCTTAGGGACCAACGGTGCAACAACACATTTTTCATGTGAAATTACCTTAATACCCATCACTAACGAAGAGACTTAATGACCGTTCATCCCTTGGGACCAAACACGCACCAAAATGACCACTTCCAGGACCATTTCCACCGATTTTCAAAACGGGGGACTGAACGCGTAAACGGGG